>CAOGCB010730190.1:0-11042 GCA_948266635.1 Cnidoscolus chayamansa
AAGTGTACAAGGGTATATATGTATAGATAAATGAATGTATGCAAAGCTAAAGTATTTGAATTAATGAAAGAATGGTTATACAAGTAAAAGGATGACAATGTACAAAAGAACTAAAGGTATGAAGAATGTAGGAAGTAAATTGAGTTAAAATGTAAAAGAGGGTAAAATGGTAACTAGCAAAATGAATTTTATTGTGTAAGTTGTTATTATTATTATTATTATTATTATTATTATTATTATTATTATTATTATTATTATTATTATTATTATTATTATTATTATTAATTTAGTGAACAGATAAATGAGGGAAGGGGATAAACAAAATAAAAAAGGGAATTATAAGAAAAAGGAAGAGGTGGCCAACTTTAGGGAAGGAGGAGGTGGCATCGACCAAACCAAATAAAAAAAAGGGAAAACTGGTAAGAAATCAGAAGAGAAAGAGGGAGAAAGATTGGGAAAAGAATGGAACTAGAAGGAGGAGGAGCTAGGGTTGCTGGATCTTGAAAGAAAAGTGAAGTTTAGAGCTAACTAAGTGAGGTTGAAGGGAAGGAGGTGCTGAGGAGGTGAAAGGCAAAGAGAAGACATTTCCAAAGAGGTAAGTTATGGTTGTATGGTTTTTGTGAGCTGTAATACCTGTAAATGGATGAAGAAAAATTGAAATGATGATATGAGTTGGAATCATTTTCTTTAGGATGTGATTTAGGTGATTGATTGTGTAGAAGGTGTGAATAGTTGCTGGAGAGACTGTTCAGTATAGTAGTCGGAATTGTGTTCCTGTTTTGGAGGAACATTTGAAGTCCAAAAATATTGAATAATATATCAATAGAAAGCTGTGAATGTTGCATACAATTATTTAGCATATCATTTTACCAAATTCGATAGTTTAAGTCATGAAAATGCTGTGAGAATAGGTAAAGGTCTAAAACCGTCAAACTATAGGTCCCAGTGTAGGATATTCGGTTTTCTTTACTTTGAAGGCCTTAATGATCAGATTAATTCATGAAATTTCACATGTAACTTATTTAGGATGTTGGCTACAACTTTCATGTTTTGTATTTTTTCAAAAACAGAATCAAAATTGGTCAAAATGGTTAGACAATCTAGATATTTCAAATGAGACCTACTGGATAAGCCTATGTGATATACTAAAACTGTAAGCACTGTGTTTTGCACCCAAATGGATTTCAAATGATATGAAATTTTGTGTGCAATTTTAATTTTATGTTAACCTAATGTCTATGAAAAATGAGCATGAACTAGGTTGATTTGAGATACAAATTAGGTAAAGGAAGACAAAAGAGTGTATAAGGGTGTGATATGCAAATGAAATGATATGAAAAATATTCAAATGATTTTGGATGATGATATAAAAATTATATAATGTGTTAAGGAAATATATTTAAAATTTTAGACTAAAATGAATTGAATTAAATGGTCAAATGGATTGGAATAGCAAGCTACTAGCAATGGAAGTTCCATTCCAGATAGTAGACTTTAGCTAAGTAAAAAGTGACCTTAATGAACTTAGAATGAGCATAAATTTAAATTAAATATTCAATGTTAAGTTGTCTAAAAGTGTACAAAATTTTAGGGCAATTGGAATTGAGTAAGAGGTTGAAATAGGACAAAATCCAAAGGTAGTTCATATGAAATGCTTATGAATGAACCTTAAACAAGGAATTACCCTTAAATGACAATCTAATGACAAGATATTTGTACCTAAAGCTTATCAATGCTAAAATAAGACATTTATTATGAAATTCATATGAATTAAGCATAGGAAAAAAGTTAAAACGCAGGATCAATGGATTCCTAAATAAATTAGGTAATCACGTGCGTAGCAATTAGGGGTTTGATGTGTGTATGTCAGAAATTGTGTTTAATATGTATTTAAAAGATAAATTAATATTTAATAACTAATGGTTGAATGAAAGATTTTTATGGATGATTGATGTAAGGAATTATAATGTGAAATAGGTACACAGGTTAGAAGGATTCTCGTTCGATAAGGAAAAATTTGATAGTTGATAAGTTACAGATTATTGTGTGACTGCATGCCAAAATGATTGTATGCAAAGTGTGTGACTATATGGTTATATAAACTGCTATTACTTTGTTACCTGGTGTGTAAATGATTTGTAGTTTGGGGGCGGCCACCAGGCATACTTTCCATAGAAATGTATATTTCTATACAGGAACATGTGAAAATATAGTGTTTTGTGTGCTTTATTGTGATTGTGGGATGTGACTGAGACACTAAATGTGAAAAGTTATTGATGAATTATATGAGATGTGATTTTATAGAAATTTGAATAACATGATATGGACATTTAGTGATTATGATGGGCATGACAATAATGTAAAGCATATGCACATGATTTGTTGAAACATGATTTGTTGAAACATGATTGTATAACAGTGCATATGGTGATGTGAGATACATACAACATATCATACATGACATGGTGTGCTAGAGATGGAGACAACCCGTGAAACTTGGGTAAAATACCACACGACATATATATTTCTTGTTAGACTCGAGAACTGCACAATATATATATGAATCCATAAGACTTGGTTTGTGTGTTGGTATATTCTAAGTAAAGCACAACGCATATATTCTCATGAGACTCGAGTATTGCACATATATGTGGATCCGTGAGACTCGGTTTGTGTTCTATTTCTGTGAGACTCAAAACGGATATCCATGAGACTCAGATACTCCTTATTGATTATTACTCAGAGATTGTGCACAATCAAATTATGAGATATGGCCATGGGATGACATAAGGATGGTGGGTGCATATCATGAATGCATCCATATCATACATTGAAACATCATATTCATCATTGATTTATGTTACGCATTGAGAATGAGGATGTTGAAATAATGTGATTATGTTATGGAATATAATGATATTTGATATGAGACAATTGTTTATCGATGCACATGGTTTAAATTATTGCCTTGCATGCTATTTGTATATTGTGCGTAACTTTTTGAGTAGTCGTACTCAGCGTTTATCTTTGATGAACACAGGTGAGAGTAGCAAGCAAAATCAGAGCAATCAGTAGACGTGGTTAACGTCAAGATTCCAGAGGTAGCTAAGTTGTTTGCAAATTCTAAACTTCTTTCTATAGGAGTGATAGTTCCTTGAAAAATATAATGTCCTAAGAACCTAACTTGTGTTTGGAAAAGAGAAATTTTAGATTTAGAAACGGCTAAACCATTTTGTTTTGTAATAGAGAAAGATATCCTTAAATGTTTGAAGTGTTGTTCTATGGATTCTAAAAACACAAAAACATTATCTATGTTTACTATACAAAATTTGGAGTATAGGTTAAAAATTTAATTCATTATTCTTTAGAATTCTGAAGGAGCATTTTTCAACCCAAATGGCATTATCGTCCATTCATATTGTTCAAAAGGAATAGTAAATGTAGTTTTGTATCTATCTCTTGGATCAATTTATATTTGCCAAAATCCTGACTTCATAACAAATTTGGAAAATATAAATGCATAATGTAATCTTTGTAAAAGATCTTTGTTGTCCCAAGTATAAATGACCAAGAGGGGGTGAATTGGTCACTTTTTCAATTTAATCAAATTTTCAAGTTCTTGGTTGAACTCTTATGAAAAATTATGGCTGAATACTTTTAGAGTGCTATCTAATTAGATCAATGTGTGAAAAGTTGATTATCTTAAGTTTGCAGTATACAAAACTAGCTAGCTAATTTTTAAACTGTGAAAAATTACTATTCATGCTACTGTTCACTATGAAATTAGCTTTGCTAAAATTTTGCTTGTGTGCAGAGTTACTGTTCATGCTACTATTCACTCATAAATTAGCCTTGATAAAATTTTGTCTATATGCAGGGTTACTGTTCACATTACTATTCACTGCAGAATTAGCTAAGTATTCAGGTTTGCTAAATTTAGTTTTGTATCTTTTAACTCTTAAGAATATTTTTTCAGATTTGAACAATACTCAAACAAATGATATAAATAAACTTGATAGACAGTAAATTAAAAGAGAGTAAGGTTGAGAAAATTCAAACACAAATGTTTATAGTGGTTCAGCCAAAACCCGCCTACGTCCACTCTTCTCAAGCTTCTCTTGAGAGTTCCACTTCACTATCTACCTCTTTTCCAGGTAAGAGATAAACCTTTACAAATCTTCCAAGCTTGACAGGTATTTATAAAACATCTTCCAAGCTTGACAGGTATTTATAAAACCTCTTCCAAGCTTCAACGGTGCTTAGACAACATTTTACAAGTTTGATGTCCCCTCAAACTTCTTTAAGCTTCTAATGTGCTTAAGAACATCTTCCAAGTGATGCACCCTCACTTGAATAAATTTCTCAAATGAAATTTAAGATGAAAAATAGAATCACTCTCTTTTTGCAATGAGTTACAGCCAAATGCTATTAAGAAGAGAGAGAAGATTTGCCAATGAAGCTCTTGAATGAATGCTATAAAGATTCAGAAATTTTGCTTTAGAAATTGCTCAATAAAGTCTTGCATTCATTAGCCAAAACTTGGAGTAAATGCAAGTATTTATAGAAGAAAATTTTCTCTTAAGGTTCCTGCACAAGAAGGCGCCACAACGACTAGTTTTCTAGCCGTTGGAGCCTGCCAGACTGCTGCACAGTCTGTGCACTCCATACTGTGTTAGACTTTCTATTAGACCTGGCTCAAAATTAACTTAGCTAAAAATGTTGACTCTAAAAATAACTTAGCTATTTCAAAATTAGCTTAGCTAATTTTAAAAGTAGCTTAGCTAATTTTAAAAGCAGTGTGCTAATTTTGAAAACTAGTTTGGCTAGTTTCATTTTAAACATCTTTTCAGAATCATGTAGTTGCAAAATAGTTTAACTAAGTTTGTTCAAAAGATGACTTTACTTGAATTCAAAAATGTTTTCTGCAATTTTGTTTTGAAATCATTTCATGCATGAGATAGTCTCTTTGGCAAATCAAAACTCACTTCTCTTACATGTTTGTGCCTAGATTCTCATAACTTCATGTTGTCCTCATGTCATTTCCTTGTTCTTCATTTTGGCTTTGCCTTGATCTTTTTGTCATGCATTTTGCCTTTCTCTTTTATTCTTGTTGCCTTTGTATTCTGAAATTCTCAAGTAATCTATTAGCACATTTTCATTTAGTTTTGTGATCATCAAAATCAGTTTCTCCCTCATGGGGTCAACAATCTTTTTTATTTGGAATCGGATACCTAATCTATTTTAAAGCTTTGTTTAATGGTTTGTAATTAATCACTAGTCTAGGGGTTCCTTTTTCTATCTCTGAATTCTTATTCACATAGAAAGCAGCAAAACTCCACAGTGATCTGGATTTGTAATTAATTCTTTATTTTGTAAATCTTGAATTTCACAATGATAGTGTTGCCCTAATTCAACATTCATTTGTATAGGCTTGGCTTTTGTAGGAATGTTTCTTTCATCAAAATCATTTTCATATAGTAAATCCACCATATGTTGTTTTCGATTCCAGAAAGCATTTGGAAGATCATCACACATTTCTTTTTCTATTTGACTTTTGAATTAAGAAATTTTCTGTTGTACTGAACTGTTTTGTAATTGTTTTTCAATTTTTTATAAGCAAATATCTTGTTAAAGGTGTTGCAAGTGTTGTGTTTTTCCTTGTATTAAGATGTTCAACTCATTATCATAAATCGACAAGCTTTTATGATATTGAGATTTTTGGTCTTAGGTTTTTCTATGAAAGGAAAAATAAGACGTTGTTTCTTTGTTTTGAAAGAAATACTATCATAGTTGACCTTGTAGAGAGTTATCATATTGATAAACAGTGTTCCTAAGATCATGCTATGATTTATATCTCTAACTAAAACAAATGAGGTTTTTAAGAGAAATTTTGAATTAGCTATGGAAGCTTCTATTTTGTACTTGATTTGTATTTTTAAATTGTTTGCAGCTGATAATCTTTCTTTTGTTTCTTCATAGAAATGTTTTGGAACAATACCTTCTTTAATACAGTTCAAATTTGCACCTGTATCAAATAATTGTATCTATTTTGAAATCTTTAGAAAATACGATTTTGACCTTAATCAAGTATTTTCTAGAAGTAATCTCAGTTAAAATGAAAAAAAAAATATTTTGGAGCTTTTTCAAATCTTTCAAGGTTTTGAATTTCCAAATTATCTTCTTGATCTTCATATTCTTCCGATTCTTCTGTTTTGGAAAATAACAATTGTAAAGTTTTAAAGTTTTCAGCTTTTTTTCTTTTAATTGTTTTAATTCTATTTTTACATTTTTTATTTCTTCTTATAATTTTTGAAGAGTTACGGAAGTTTGTTTTGTAGATTTTTTCCTATTCAATATGCTCGTAAGATCATACGTATCTTTACTTGTAGAAGGCATAATAGACGGTTTTACTACATTCAAAAACAAAAAATATTGCAAAAAGAAAGAAAAAAGAAAAGTAGAAGACCGGCAAAATTAAAAATGGCAGCATTTTACCCTTCATTTTCAAAATAGGTATCATTGGAAAATTGAAGTCACTGTTGAACAACTGTCAAGAATCTTCAGTACCTGTTAGGAATATCGTGAAGATGAAGTTGTATTCTGCTACTAAGGTCAGCTATGTGCTTATTGATTTCTTCGAACTCAATACAGAGAGCATTGAAAGTGGTTACTCCTAATCTTTTGTTTTGTATGAGAGTCCAAAGATTGTCTAATAAACATTACTGCCATTATGTTGGAATATATGCAGTTCTGGCTACATTAATTTTGAATTTTTGCAAAGGGTTTTTAGAGAGTATGATAGATCTGAAATAAACTAATTCTTTGCTGTTTGAAGATTCTGCCATCTGAAAAATCCACAAAAGATTAGTTCGCAGAAAAAAAATGCAAGATTATAAAAATTAACTTTTGAAAAATATTATTAAAAGTGAAATTTGTAATTGAATGGTCTACCGCTAGTCTAGATGCTCCTTTCTCCATCTCTGAATTCATATAAAAAGCAGTACAACTCCACGGTAATATGGATTTTGTAATTAATCCTTTATTTTGTAAATTTTGAATTTCACAACGATACTATTGCTCTAATTCAGCATTCATTTGTATAGGCTTGGCTTTTGTAGAAATGTTTCTTTTATCAAAATCATTTTCATATGGTAAATCCACCATATGTTGTTTTTTATTCCAGAAAGCATTTGGAAGATCAGCACAAATTTCATTTTCTATATGACTTTTGAATTCAGAAATTTTTTGTTGTACTAAACTATTTTGTAATTGTTTTTCGATTCTTTGTAAGCAAACATCTTGCTGAAGGTGTTGCAAATGTTGTGTTTTTCTTGTATTAAGACGCTCAACTCATTATTATAAATCGAATATGCTTTTATGATGTTGAGGTTTCTAGTCTTGAGTTTTTCTATGAAAGGAAAAATAAGATTTTATTTCTTTGTTCTGAAAGAAATACTATCATAGTTGACCTTGTACGGAGTTATCAGATTGATAAACGGTGTTCCTAAGATTACGCTATGATTTATATCTTTAACTAAAATAAATGAGGTTTTTAAGAGAAAATTTGAATTAGCTATGGAAGCTTATGTTTTGTACATGATTTGCATTTTTGAATTGTTTGCAGCTGATAATCTTTCTTTTGTTTCTTCATAGAAACGTCTTGGAATAATGACAATCATTTACTATTAGCCACTTCTTTCATTGACTATCTACAAAAAAACTCATTTTCAAAACTCATCTAAAATTTGCTCATCAGAATCATGCATGTTCAAACTGGCCAGAAAACTCAAAAACCTAAAATCCCCACTAGATCCTAGTATATACAGATTTGGAGGCCTAAGATTCCCATTGGATCCTAGTGAAAATTTACCATTTACCCCACTGGTAAATGAGGAAATCCATCACCATGCTACAACCATCTTTGCTGCACTGGAAAAAAATAGATCATGTCTGTCATACCATTTCAAACAAGGAATCTTTAACAGTTTTCCTGAAGATCTGAGAAATCTAATCCTACAAAACATGATTCAATCCAGAGAAAATACCCTTTTAAATCTTTTTCGAAGATGCCTAGCATTTACCGAAAAATATCCATAGGGCCACGAATGATGGACAAGAAATTGGGAATACTACTCAACACCTTATTTTTATTGTCCACTAAACCATCCCAATCCATCTCCTTTTTCGCATTCAAACTGTGAGCATAGCCTTGACTATAGCATTCCCCATTTCTATACAACACACCCTTTCAAAACCCAACATTTTGACCTCTTTGAGTTATTTCAATTGGGACTTTTAGCCAGAATGACTGTTACAAAACCTAATTATCGAACAATAAAATTTCTAGGAAACAGAGTTTTCTAAGAAGTCCGTAGCCTATTAACTTCCAAAACTCATGCAAATATACAAATTATTTCAACACCCCAGAAGCCTTATCAAATGGAGAGCTCTAACAAGCAATCCATTACTTCTACCTAGATACAAAATCCCCACCTCACTATTGGTATCCAAATTGGCCATGCAAACATGAAGTTCACCTCACTCAAATATACAAATGGCGAGCAAGGACAACTGTCACAGATTGGTCCAGCAAAGCTTTTCCTGAGTATGTCCTAATCCATATGGGTATTTACTCGAAAATATTTGTTTATTATCAGGACCAAGGCAAGTCAGTCCCTTTCGGTATGGAAACATGATACGAGCAGTGTATGTATCTATACGAAGTGGACGAAGACAACTCTTCTGTTTCGTCTCAAGAAAACATGAGTGAAGACCTTGATTTTGATGATGACACATGGCACAATATTCAAAACCAAATGGAAGATGACAAAATAGGTCAAATCCATCTGACCAGATTCAGAGTCAAAATCCATAATTGATCTAGGAAATAACAGTGATGATGAAGGAGTAACTACTCTTATACGAAACCTCTTGTAAATTCATCAAAAAAAAAGAGAGAGAAGAAGAAGAAAACAAAAACAAAAACAAAAACAAAAACAAAAAATTACAAAAAGAAAGAAAAAAGAAAAGTAAAAGACCAGCAAAATGAAAAATGGTGGCATTTTACCCTTCATTTTCAAAATAGGTATTATTGGAAAATTGAAGTCACTGCTGAACAACTGTCAAGAATATTCATTACCTATCAGGAATATTGTGAAGTTGAACCTGTCAAAACAAACAGACAAGATACTATTCACCTTTCAAAAGTACTATTCAAAGTGGGAGTCACTATTCATAAGTGATATTTACTATTCTAAAAAGCACCTTTAAAAATTACAAAGACGTCACTCCCTTCCTCTATAAAAGGGAGCCTCTTCCACCATTTCAAGACACCATAAAAACTACAACACTAGTCTTTGAACAAAAAACTACTCTTCGGAGACTTTTCAAGACCATCTCAAGTTTTCAAGAGAGGGAGAGAAAGAGAGAGAAAGAGAGATATTTCTTTGTTTCTTGTAATAGCAATTAAGAAACTCATGTGTTGAGCAACCTCTTATAAAAAACCTACCTGGAACGATCTCCTGTAATTTTTAAAATTTATAAAATTTCCAAGTAAATTATTTTCAAATTTTATAAATTTATTTTGATATTTGCATGTGCATCAATGACTGGTTCTACTGCCTACTTGCATTAAAGATACTATATATGCATATATTATCATAGCGAACTGACTCTGCCGCCCATTGATAATATATAGATATTATTATCTTCATATTTAAATTTCTGTACAAATTTATTTTGTTCTTTCTCCATCTACATTTCTATTTTTGATTTTCTCTATCCATTTATTTATTTTCCAAGTCTTGGAGTATTACTTCTTTTCTTGTTACCTCTTCCCGCTCGGTCAATGAGCATCTTTGGTGTATATATATATAATTGAAGAAAAATAATTTTCCCTAAATTGTTTATTAATTATCAATTATTGAAATTTTTTTTTATTTGTAAGCACATATAACTTTTTCACGAAAAAAGACATCTTATCATTCAATTTTTTTCCCTTTATTGATATTTGATGATGTAAATTCTTAAATGAACTAGAAATTATAAAAAATTATAAATTATCATTTTTATGACTAAAACGAAAAATAAATTTATTATTTAGTTCCTAAAAGTTTCTACTAATTGTGGTTTGATTCTTTTATTTTAGAGATTATATCATTTAATCCATAACATTTATTTCTATCGAAATGAAAGATTTTCGCATTCAATTAAAGATAATTTACTCTTTGAGTCTAATGAAATATCAAAACAATCCTTAAAATTATTTTTATAAAAGTCACTGCATCATCTCTCTCCCTTCTTCCTTTCTTGCCCTGTTTCTACCATATCTCACCACAAATTCAACCAACATGATATTTTCATTTTAATTTTTTTTAATAGTAACGATTCCAAATCATGCTTGTAATTTTTGACACGACCCGTTTATACAACACGACACGTAATTAAACGGATTTGGATTTACATTAAATGGGTTTGGGTCATAAATGGGTCAACTCCGATTATGACACGATAAAAATGCAGGTCTAAACGGGTTGACTTGCTTAAATCGATTAGACACGCATTTACTCATTTATTTAAATAGGTTAATAATTAAAATATCTTATATTGATTTATTTAAATATGTTATAGATGTTATGATCTATTTATTTAAATTAAATTTGTTAGATAATTAAATTTTATTTTAAATAGTAATATTTTAATCTTAAACATTCATTTATAAAGTATAAAATTATCTCATGCACTTTATTTCATATAAATATATGTAAATTTAGTTGATTTATAAATATTTAGATTTAAATAATAGTTATATAGATATTGATAGTATAGTTAAATAATATTATTTAATTTTAATTTATTTTAACATATTAAATGAATTGTATTATAAAACTAAAATAATTATTAACGTGTAGTTACGTGTTATATGATATAATAATAATTTAATTATTTAAACAGGTTACACAGATCAACTCGTTTAACCTGTTTAATAAACATATCTGGGTTAAGGGTTGAGCATCTTGACATGATTAATTAAATGAATCGGG
>CAOGCB010730405.1:0-13129 GCA_948266635.1 Cnidoscolus chayamansa
AAACACATCTTTTAACCCCTAACATCATCATCTAACCTTAACATCAACATTTTAACACCTACATTACATTAAACATCAACATCATGCATTTCTCTATTCATCATTTTCCATTGTCCGCATTTTCTGTAATTTCAACATAAACACTTAAATATGCTACCTAATTCACATGCAAAAACATATTTGGTGTTTATTATTCTAAAGGCATACATTATATCCCATTTCTTCAACTAATAACATGAAAGAGCATATCTCACTCAAGGATTGGAGTTTTCACTTGAAACCATCCATTTTACCTATATTGTCTTAAATTTTCATGCATGTCATATTTTACACATATTTTCCCCAAAACAAATTGAAAGGAAGTTAAGTAACCTATTTTTTGTGATGATCAGTGAGGAAAAACTCATTTTCCTCAAGTTCCCGCCGATGTCCTTGTTTTGAGCAGCTGAAAGCTTGATCCGTCACTCAACCTTGCATTTCCCTTTTGTTTTCTTAGCTAGATTCACTCTTTAATCATTCCTTAAGCTCAAATTGGTGAACTTTGGCTCTTTTGGAGGATTATGGGCAGAACGTGTCAATCATAGGAGAAGGTTTCAATGAAAACCTTCTTCTGCCATTACCTTCTCCCTTTTAAAGGGAAATAGCTCGGTATTGGTTCAGCTCCAAACCTACGTGCCCTTCCTTTTTACCCTTTTGCCCTTCAATGCGTTTCATTTTTCAGTTTTCATCATTTTTAATATCTTTTAACATTTTCTCTTCACAATTTAATCTTTATACTATTTCTTAATTATATTTTTAACTTTTAATTATTTTTTCAGTCTAATTTTTTAATATTTTGAGAATATTATATATCGAAAATATTTCATTTCGAAAATTGAAATTTTAATATCAGAAAAGTAGTATTATAGTTAAAATCTTATTGTCTTGGTGTAGGATTTTTTTACGTCTCAGTGAAACTAGAATCTTCAAAGTGATTATTAAATATCCATGTGTTGCGTCTATTCCAAATGTGCTGGCAAGAAACTCTAAATAAGATGCTCCAAGGAATACCATGAGTTGAATCTGCTACATTGCTAAGATTAAGACAAGAGCCATTCCTGGACGTTCATATTGAAATACACCATCTAGTCCACTGCTACAGGGGAACAATTCTTCTTTAGAGCTTCAAATGTAAGACAATTGTTGAGTATGTGTAAAGAATATTCTGAACTCATAGAGCACAACGGGCAACTTAAGGATGAACATAAATGATGTTGCAATTGCAATCTCTCTTGATTCGTGAGCAACTTATCATGCATGGCAAACCAGAGAAATATATTAGGTTCCGTGCCATTACTAAATCACCTTCCAATAGTGACTGTGGGGACTTACTAAATTTCATTTTGTTTCTAAAACTCGCTATCTAATGTTTATTCCTGTTCTTAGTTGATAATCAGCTGCTAGAATTGTATAGCCTTTTTTATAAATTAATACATTAAATTGCAAATTTTTTAAATTTTCGATGTGTTAATAACAATTATATAAAGTTAATTATTCTGAAAATGTTTAAAACAAGTGCCACACAATTTTATAAAGTTAATTCATTCTGAAAATAGTTAATCCAAATGCGCCACACGATCTCGATTATCTTGTCTGGAAGAAGTCGAAACCAAATGCAATAACATTCTCAAATCAGTGCCAAAATCTGGGTTTTTTTTTTCTTTTTCCATACGATTGTATAAGATATTATTATTTTTCCTTTTTAAAATTTTAGGCATAGTTCCTTGGATATTAAAAGGGTTAAAAATCTCATACACAGGTGGTTTCAGTGCGAAAACACAAGCAGCCCGGACTTGGAGGAACAACAGTACCACAATCTGTGAAAGCTTTGGGTAAGAGAAGCTTAGGCTTCAGGAGCAGTAGAAAACTCTGGATTTAAATCAGCAGCAGAAGCGCTAATGTACCAAAACTCACGAAGATGAAGGTCCCACATTTGTATTCTTTTAAAATATAAACATACAACTAATGGCACGTCAGAGGTGAGGTTGTAGAAGTCTCCTCTCAACTGTACGAATCCTACATGCTCTTGCTGTCTGATCTTTTTGTTTCGGAAGGTTCACTTCCTGGTTGAAGAAAGAGACTACTCAAAACCGATAGTCAATTTGATAACAGTAACTATGGGACTGGTATCTTTTTTTTTCCCCTTCATTTATTGGAACCACTTACAGAAGCAACAAAAAGAATTTGACGAGTATTAACCGAAAAATGAACCAGTCAATAAGCTCACGAAGATGTTCTCCACTGCATCTCAATTTGAATCCGACCATTCTTCGAGTCTATAAGATGGTACTTCTCATTGATCCTTTTGTTGGTAACAACATCCCCAAGATTAATGTCCACATAACCAAGAGATTCCTGATAAAACCACCACGGAAACCATTGAAAAGTTTTGTTTAATTAAAGCCGCTGTAAATGTTATACTTCCATCTAAAAGCTGTAGATACTTAACCCAAAACTACAACATACAGTAATCTTGTCTTCGAGCTTCTGGTTTTTAACAAAAGTTAAGAAGAATGCTTTTCTTCTTCAGGTTCAACATAAAATATGTAATACATTGAATAAACATTGGAGGAAATCATGCAAACATACCTTAGGATGCAACAAGCCCATCCTCGATGAAGTGCTGACAACTTCCACATGTAGCCTATCATTAGTGGGAGGCCCATCCAACATAAACTGGAACTCCTCCTCCCATCTGGGATCTCGATTCTTCTTTACATGCTGTACAATGGAAGACGGAATTAATAACCATAGAGATCCTATCGCATTGAACAAACCAGATTCATATTTTCCTTAAATCATACAACTTCAACAGCGGACATGATAAATAATACAAAAATAAATAAATACATAAAATGAAATTAGCTTACAATATATCTACTTAATGTTATGTGGAAAAAAATCCATTAAATCCTTTAGAAAGCAACAGCCACCATTTATTTCACAGAACCTGCCATGTCAGTTGCTCAGTTGAGGTAATTGCCACAAAGCACATGGAGGCCAAACTAAAAGCAAAGTTTCATAACCAACAAAAGAAACAAAAAGAACATGATATATCCACATATATACCTAATACACTAAGACATAATTATAAAGCTAATGCCAATACGGTATTTACATGTTATACCTTAGTTTTTCTCTCCTCCCCTCTAAAAATAAGCCGTACATGTGGATTAGTATGATGCTTTCCTTCAACATCCTGAGCCTCATGAACAATCACTACTAGCAGACCTCCACCAGCTGGGGTTCCATCAGGAGCCTTCTGCACTGTATTCGACTCTTCAAAAGCACTAGGCAATTCCTCCTCTTTGAATGGTTTATATGTCAATTCAACCTCTAGCTGCCCCCGTGATTTTTCATTTTGAGAATCATTCACATCCATATTTTTAAGTAGGTCAAGAGTCAAAACTTTTGGCTCCTCTGGAGGAAGTTCTTTTAGAGGGACTACATTCATACCCATCTTATCATGTTTTCCAACCTAAGAAATATGTAAATAAAGAATTTGAGATGTACAAATACATGGTAGAAGATGATGTCTTTCAATAAGAGCATAGAAATCTTATACCTGCTCCCAATCATAAACATGAAACTCTATAGCCTGGGTCTCCGGATCTTTAACGACCAAATTGAATTCCTCGTACCATTCAGGGTTTAAGTTCTTGTGTTTTACAGTTGTCTTCTTTGATGGAAGCTTATCCTCAGTCAACTTTAATTTGACATAAGGATCTGATGCACCCAGCAGATCCTTTTTCTTCAGTTTCAATGCCCTCAGGACTTTCACACTAAGAATTCCCACAGGCTTCTTCAAGGCTCTGCATTGTCCAATTAATTTGTAAAACAAAAAAACACACAGTAAATGTCAATGGGAAAAATTGTCATAATCTAGAACTGGTTTTAATTTGTCACAGCTCATAAATTTCCAGAACAGTCAACAAACGTACTTTGTTGGATCCATGATTGGTACTTCTAGGGTTTTAGGCCAGAGATACATGTTGGCAACCTGATCTTTAATAATCTCCTGCGAGGAAAGAAAACATTTATCACTGTTCACAAACCTCAAAATTAAACTTTGCAACCTAATATTTCAAATTCTAAAGTGACTTGAACAACCAATTGGACACCAATTTTATTGTTTTAGCAAATAAATCTACTGTAGGTTGACACGCATTGTATTTGCCAGGAGTGATGTAATCAGAACTTCTTTAAGCTCACTTGCTTTTGTCACTCATTGGACAACTACAAAGTCCATGAACTTATCTGACAACATACAGCATCCATCATCAAACCGTAAATCATATGTAATTATGCAAATGAAAATGCTGTCAGACTAAACATTTTAACTTGAAAATTTACTATCAACTAAGAATCAACAAATAAAAGACAAACACTTTCACATTAAAAGTTTAACCATATGCCTATTTAAACAACTACTTGTGAAGTTCTATTCCACTGACTCTGATAAGCAAGCTGTCGCGTATAAGAGGTGTAGAAAGAATAGAAGAGAGGAAGTTGAGAATGGAGGGAGAGTTGTTGACTAACAGCTAAGGTTGTTAGTTGCAGTTACTAAAATCTGTCCTATTAGTAATTCAACATTCATAGTAAGCATTCAAGAATCAAACTATTCCTTCCTATCTCCCTCTAAATTCTATTCTTTCTTCTTCTCATCTCTTTCTCTATTCTAAATTCTCATCTAAATTTCTGTTCTTACTTCACCATAAATTCCTGAATTCTATCAAGTTTGGCACAACAAATTGGTATCAGAGCTGATATTAATCAGCTACGACACGATCAGCTGCAGCAAAACTCAAGATAATCGACTGGGAGAACTGAAGGAGCAGATCCAATCGATGCAGGAAAGATCACCGAAGGAGAGCGAAGATCTGCGAGAAGAAATGAGGCGATTGGCGAGCGGAATTGCAATGTGAGGTTGGATGAGCTAAGAGCGAACTTTGGAGTGAACTTTCCAGAGAGAGCGAGATCGATAGGGATGGAGGAGACAAATGATATTGGAGTCCAGGCAGCTGTGTATAGCGGCAAGGGAATTCTCCCTAGTCCCAAACGTGATGTTAATCAACATGGCAAGGACTCCAATAGTGTTGGAATCGGTTGAGAAGGATCAGGTATGTCTAGATTCATACCTAAGGTTAAATTGATGACATATGATGGAAGAACTGAACCTAGACCATGGATTAGGAAATGTGTTAAATATTTTGAGGTGTATGGAGTAGCTAAAAAACAAATGGTAGGAATACCAGGCCTCTTTTTTATTGATAGAGAAGATGCATGGTACCATAATTGGATCGAGAGTGTTGGACCTCACTCTTGGTCAAAATTTGAACGTCAACTGTGTTCCAGATTTGGTGAAAAAGAAATGGAAGATGTGATAGAAGAATTAATGAAACTGAGGCAGGAGGGAGACATGAAGGAGTATCAGGATAAATTCGAAGATCTAAGGCTTAGAGTGGAGAGAGTAATGCCTGATCTTGGAGAGGGTTATTTTCTATCTATTTTTATTGGAGGATTGGAGGATTGGAGGATTGACGGAAGAAATCAAACAAGTTCTAAGAATGTTGAAACCTAAATCCATGTCACAAGCATTCCAAATCGCTAGATTTCAAGAACAATTCCTTAACAGTACAAGAAAGACCCTTCCCTACAGCATGAGACCTAACACCTTCACCACTACCAGAAATCAAAACTCATCAATTAAGTAGACCAATAACCTAAAAACACTCTCATTTTCAGTCCAGTAACCTCGCACCAAAACCGCTTATAATGACCAGAAGGTGGCTGCAAACAGCAGTCAATCTTCTATAAACCAAAATTATACCAAAAACACAAATCCTATACCTAACCGAAATTCCAAACCTTGCTTTAAATGTGGTGACAAATACTTTCCTAGACATCAATGCAGTCCTAGCTCTCTGTTAAACATAAATTTGGAGGAAGAGGACAGAGATAAGGACTATGGGGAAGAACTGGAATTGAGGGAAGAAGGATTGCAGGAGGTAGCAACCTTGTCTATTCATGCTATAGAAGGAAGACAGGCCAGGGATACTATCAAACTGTTGGGGCACTTCAATGATACGCAACTGCTGATTCTTTTGGATAGTGGGAGCACAAATAGCTTCTTGGATAAGCAGATGGTGAGGGAATTAAGGATTCCTATGGTAGCAGCTTACCCCATGACTGTTACGGTGGCTGATGGTAGAAAAATGACTAGTTCTTACAGCTGTCCAGATTTTAAATGGAAGGTTGGAAAGGATACTTTATGTTTTGATCTCAGAATACTACCTATGGGAAGTTTTGCTATAATACTTGGGGTGGATTGGATGAAAGCTCATAACCCTATCCTATTTGATTTCAATCAATCTTAAGTGACTTTTCAGGTCGATGGAAAATCTGTGACACTAGCAGGTAAGGAGAGGGGTAAGATAAGGGGAGAAATGTCAGTTGTGTGACAGTGGAACAGCTCACAAAGAAGGGGGCAGATCACTGAGACACCCCTCTACTGAGTGTTCAGTAATACTCTGTGGAAGAGGAACAGAAGGAGGAAGGAGAAAGTAACAAGGAGAAAACTAACTTACAAGATCTTTTGGAGAAATACAAAAGTATCTTTGCAAAACCTACCTTTTTACCCCCATTCAGAACCCACAATCATTCTATACCCTTATCTCCCAATGCTCACCTAATTAACATAAGACCCTACAGGTATCCCTACTTCCAGAAGGAGGAAATTGAGAAACTAGTGACAGAGATGCTCCAAGTTTTAACCATACAACCTAGCACTAGTCCATATGCTTCTCTAGTCTTGTTAGTAAAAAAGATGGAAGCTGGCGATTTTGTATTGACTATCGAAGATTAAACGACATCACTGTCAAGGACAAATTCTCCATCCCCATAATTGATGATTTACTAGATGAGCTATATGGTGCTAAGTTCTTTTCTAAGATTGACTTAAAAGCTTAGATATCATCAAATACGTATGAGCTGTTCTGATATTCCCAAAACAACTTTTAGGACACACCATGGTCACTATGAGTTCATAGTGATGCCATTCGGGCTCACAAATGCACCTGCAACCTTCCAAGCCCTTATGAACCACATTTTTCAACCCTACCTCAGAAAATTTGTCCTAGTGTTATTTGATGATATTCTGGTTTACAGTGCAGATTGGAAACAACATTTAAAAGACTTAGAAGCAGTCTTCCAAATCTTGCTCCAACAACAATTGTTTGCCAAGCATAGTAAATGCACTTTTGGGAGGATTCAGGTGGAGTATTTGGGGCATATTATCTCTGCAGAAGGGGTTTCTACAGATCGTACTAAGGTGACAACAATGTGCAATTGGCCAATTCCTACCTCAGTGAAAGAATTGAGGAGCTTTTTGAGGTTGACAGGATATTACAGAAAATTCATTAAGAATTATAATTGATCAATAAACCACTCACTGATTTATTGAAGAAAGATGCTTTTCACTGGAACAATGTGACAGAAGAGGCTTTTCTTCAACTCAGGACAGCTGTGACTCAAGCATCTATGTTGACAATGCCAAATTTTGCTCAACCGTTCACTATTGAAACAGATGGTAGTGGATTGGGCATGGGGGCAGTATTGCAACAGGATGGTCATCCAATAGCTTTTATTTCCAAAGTTTTTGGTCCTAGAAGTAAAGCTCTATCAGTATATGAAGGGGAGCTCTTGCAAATCACTTTTGCAGCATATAAGTGGAGACACTACTTGGAACAAGGTGAGTTTTTTATCGAAACTGACCATGAAAGCATTAAATACCTGCTGGAACAAAGATTGCACACAAAGTTGCAGGTGAAAGGAGTTTCTAAATTTCTGGGATTACAGTATAAAATACTGTACAAAAAAGGGGTTGATAATAAAGTTGTTGATGCCTTGTCTAGAGTTCCTAATAAGGCAGAATCAATTTCATTCTCTGCCACCTCTCACATCCAACCTACTTGGATGCAACAGCTACATGATAGTTATGATGGAGATACTCAAGCTTGTGAGTATATTTCATACCTCTCTATTGATCCCACCACTTATCCTGATTTCTGTTATAATCAAGGAGGTTTAAAGTGCAAGGGAAGACTGTATGTGGGTAGTGCAAGGTCCTTACGAAGTCAACTCTTGGAGTTGTACCACAATTCACAGCTAGGGAGACACTCAGGGGTTAAAGCTTCCTATATGAGGCTCAAAAGACACTTCTCTTGCCCATACATGTTCAGAGAATTGGTGGACTGGATTAAGAGATGTGAAACTTGTGCTAGATGTAAAACTAAAACATGTGCAACCACGGGATTACTACAGCCTCTTCCTATACCTTCACAGGCTTGGCAGCAAATTTCAATGGATTTTGTGGAGTAGCTACCTAAGTCTAGAGTGAAAGATACCATACTAGTGGCCATTTGTCGATTCACAAAATATGCTCACTTTGTACCACTAAGACATCCCTTCACTGCAGCAGATGTAACACACATTTTCTTAGATTCTATTTTTAAACTAAATGGATTACCAACTGTCATTGTATCTGACAGAGATAAGATCTTCACCAGTTTATTCTGTAAAGAACTCTTTAAGAAGCTAGGGACTTCATTGGCACATAGCTCAGCTTACCATCCCCAATCAAATAGTCCAACTGAGCGGTTAAACCAATGTTTGGAAGGATATTTGCACTGCTTATGTTTTCAGAAACCACAATCTTGGGCAAAGTGGATTTCATTGGCTGAATGGTGGTACAACACTAGTCACCATAGTGGTCTTCAAATGTCCCCTTTTGAAGCCCTCTATGGTTACACTCCACCGCCATTTATGTTTATTCCTCCTGAATTTTCTAAAGTAGGGCAGCCATTCTTGGCTCTAAGGAAGAATTTGAAGCTAACATTTAGATTTTATGTACCCTATAAAGTGCTGGAAAAGATTGGTACAGTGGCCTATTGATTGCAGCTACCTGCCACTGCATCCATTCATCCGGTTTTTCATGTCTCCCTTCTTAAAAAGGTCGGAGAGCAGCAAGTGATTCTACAGGAGTTGCCTACTTTTCAGGAAGACATTGTTCTAATCACCCTTGAAAAAGTTCTTAGAACAAGAACCATTCTCAGGGATGGCTATAGAGTGCTACAGGGGTTGATTAAATGGTCTACGTTGCCTTTGGAAGATGCCACATGAGAGGATTATACTTTTATAGTCAAGCAATTCCCTGACTTTACGTCTTCTTGCGGTCAAGAAGACCCTCATGGGGAGGGTATTGTCACATATAAAAGGTATAGAAAGAATAGAGAGGAAGTTGAGAATGGAGGGAGAGTAAGTTGAGAATGGAGGGAAAGTTGTTGACTAACGGCTAAAGTTGTTGACTAACAGCTAAAGTTGTTAAAGGTTGTTAGTGGCAATTACTAAAATCTGTCCTATAAGTAGTAATTCAGCATTCATAGTAAGCATTCAAGAATCAATCAAACTATTTTCTCTTCCTAGCTCTCTTTCTAAATTCTGTTCTTTATTCTTCTCATCCCTTTCTCTATCCTAAATTAAATAATATCAAAAGATACTGTACCTGGACAACCCTGTAGAGGCCAGGAATTGACATGAGATCAGCTCCCACAAGCTTTAGTCCAAAGTCAACATGTGGCTGCAAAAACAAAAGCATATAAATCAAAAGGATAGGGATCATATTAAAAGCACTGGCATAGAGACATTCCCCAAGTTATGGTATAAGAACCAAAATCAAACAGTTCTAAGCTGGATGATTTCTCATGAAATAACATACTGCAAACACCAAAAAAAAAGGGTACAAAGCAGCAATAATTAAAGAAACACTATGACTTTAAATACAGTATGTGCAAAAGCAACAGGACCCAACTGCCCAAGTTCAAATACCATGGGTACTTCTTTGGCATAACCAGCAGTTGTCAATGACCTCATCCTCCTAGTCTATCATATATGTTTTAAAGCATCCAAGAGTTCTTGAAATGGATAAGTAAAAGGATAGAGGTAAAGTGACCAAGTCCCAAAGCAAATTCTAAAATCTTCTGCCCATTAACGAAAAATATAAGAGTATGTTAATTACCTAAGAAGATCAATGTCACTGATGCAAACATTCATATGGTGATTGGATTAATTTGTTTCTACAGGATTCATCAGTTGTAATTTTTTAAGTTCACTGAAGATTTATTGTTGTTTTTAGCTATACTAATAATCCTAGTTAACAAAGGAGTCAAAAAAAGGGAAATCTTTGCTTAGAATAGGAGCCTAAGTAAAGGTTTAGGATTTCTTCTGGTCTATTAATATAGACTACGTAAAGCTATATTAATTTTCAGCAGCAACTTGCACTTTTTGTTTGAGTTGCATGATGTGATTCTTAACCTAGAAAGTGCTACTCTTGATAGGAGCAAGTTCTAGAACCTGCTAGTGTTAGGCTAGTAGTTTTGACTGTTTGATAGTTGATCTTGAATATTCAGACGGTGGGAAAATATTTGTACAGCAGCAGGGAACAAATAGTTAATATTTTTGTTTTATTAGACTATCAGGATAACGAAGGCACAGATAGAATCACCCACCTTCTCCATAAGAGACACGTAGATTTTAGCAAAACAAGGAAAACTAGGAACCAAGGGCTTCAGAGTTATACGTGGTAATGCAAAAACTTGCAAATCCAACACCTGAAATTATTCAGACATCACAGAATAAGAAAACAAGATTTCTCAAACCTTAGTTAACAGAATCACAATTTCCTCCCAGAGTAAGAGAAGGGGACAATAACCTGAGCAGTTGCTTTCAACCCAAATGCTTTAACAGCAACAGTGACATTCGGATTTCCAGCCCATTTGAAGCATGGCTCCATAATCAGTTCCTTCTCATCAGTGACATAAACTTTCATTCCTGATAAGAACAACTTCGGAAAAGATGAATAGAACATTGAAATGGAAAAATGGGTTATATGTGATAAATAACAGAAATGCATCCAAGGACAATATGATGGAAAGTGAATTCTTCTAGATAATCAGTGCATTATCTCCAAGGCTCACTAACCTTTTACAGTATGCAGTAAAATAAGGGACATGGGGAGATATTTGGGAAATAGAAGTCAGATATGACAGTGTAAATGAAGTAGAAATTTTTGTGTGCGAGATAGAGAAGATAATTGCAGAGACAAAACAACCCCCTATCATTTAACTTAATTTCTAATAGTCTAATAACAATAATGGTAAAAAGAAGAAAAAAATAGGAGTGGTTATCCTCTCCAAAAGATTAGATTGCTTCTACCTTAAATAGAGATAAAATGAGACAAATTTCACCTTGTAGGAGGACAAAAGGGAAAGGTTATTGAATTTCTAGCCATGCGTAGCATTAAGTTCTTACAAACGATCATAACACATTGCAATTTATAATATAACTTCTTACATATAATGCGAAAGCACAATTATGTGCCCCTAAAGTTCATGCTACCAAATAACTGTCCCCCCACAGGGCTTAAGATGCCAATCTAACCCGTAAAATGTTAAAGCACAATTATGCGCCTCTAAAGTTCACACTACCAAATAAATGTCCCCCCACCAGGGCTTAAGATGGCATTGAAAATGATAAATGACATTTCTCTATGCACTGATACAATAAAAAACAAAAAAGAAAGAAACAAAAAAAGAGAAAAAAGATATGTCAGCTCCACTGACCTGTGAAAGTTGGCGGTAGGGATCCTAGAGTAAGTGTTTCAAATTCAACCGAATCAATTTTATATTTGGGAATCTGCTCAGCTATTATGGGGGCTGCAATAGTCTTTGCAGTCTTACAAATGGCCTTTGTAATTAAAGAAAAAAGAAAAAGAGAGTAAAAAATAGTCATCACAGACAGAAGAGAAGAAGAAACTTTTTAAAAAAAAACAACAAATCAAAATTGAAATTAAACAAACTTCAAACCTTGTCCAGATAAGGCCACATATACTCAAGAAACTTGTTAAGCCAATCAATCTATAGAAAGCCAAGGGCAATGTTAGTGAAGTTGTCTTCATAAAATGCAGCATGTGGTTCTGAAATGTCATATCAGAGTAAGAATGTCCGAGATATTAACTACTCACACGATCATAATCTGGATTTTTCACCCACAGGGGTATCTCTGGAAGCATCCGTTGCAAAGTTTCTGCGTCTTGATCAACCATAGGACGAATCTCAGGATCCTAAACAACAAAACGGGCAACCATATGAAACTCTAATAAGCTGTCTAGATATCAAAAATTTTAAATCATAGCCTATCTAATTGAAGCCTACCGTAACTGTACCAATTAATTAATAGGAACTTATTAAAAATTTGGACTATTGTTCCTTCACCCACATAACTATTGAATCCATACTGAGCGGCCCAAATGTACGCAACTATAATTCCCCGTAATTTGCAATATACTCAGACAGTTTTTTTTTTCTTTTTTTTTTGTAAACTAACACGAAAACCATAACTCATGGCATCACTTTCAAAAACAAACTGCAATTACTGAAGAAACAACATTTACACGTGTATGCACCATTAAACTATAGTTGAATATAGCAAATTGAATCTAATAAGAATATTAAACATAAATTACAATTATGATTATTATTATTATTATTTCCTTCATTGCATTTCCAAGCAACCAAACAGAAAATAAGAAACGCAATCAATCCGTAGAAAAAAAAAAGAACATCGAAAGAATGGAATGCAGTAAACAAAGAGATCGAAAATTTTGCCTTAACGTTGCTGGGCTGGAAATATATGAAGAGGTAGTATCCGATCACAAGACCCATTGAAATTCCAACTCCAAATCCAAAAAAGCCAAAAATCGTATTGAAAAACCCCATTCTGAATCCTCAACTTCACCCGCAACCAAACAAATCCCGGATTACCAAATCCTCGATTGCTGAATCAGAGAACTCCGGAGAGAATTAATTACAAAATCTCCTCGATTTTTCAGATGAAACGCCTTGTACCAGAAAGAGAAAATGACTGACTTGTCCTTCCTGGATCCGTGTCTTTATCACGTTACCCATAATACATATCGAAGAAGCAGTAGAAGGACAAATGGACAAACTGAAAACGAAACGATGCTCATTCCGTG
>CAOGCB010730816.1:0-10644 GCA_948266635.1 Cnidoscolus chayamansa
GAAGAATGAGACGAAGCTTGGTAATGCCTATCTTCATCATCTACACGCTTTTCATGCCTGCTGTACTCATCATGCCTACAATAACCATGGGAATTCCTAGAGGAATACCGATCAGAATGTCTATACGAATCTTTGCCGTAATGACTCCAACCAGAATCCCTGTCCTCTCTCTCATTCTTCCTTCTATGTTGATGCTCAGAAACTTTTGCAGAATCTCCCTTCAAAGAGAAGGGACTAGTGCCACGTTCACTTTTAGGACTCCCTGTGAACAAGTCCAAAAGAAGGAAAAAGCCATAATTAAGGAGCAAAAAGACAATGAAAAAAATGCAAAATGCCTTCAAGCAGCATTAAGCTACACTACATTAAACCAAAATTATCAAGGCGAGAGACGACACTAACGCGATAGGGTCTCCTATGGCCTTAGGCGAGAGGCGAGAGGGGAGGCGAGGCAAAGCCTTTTTGAAATGAGGCACCGTAGCCAAATTTTTTAACAATTTTATATATATATATATACACAATTATACACATGCTTTCATTTTATATGCAAAATTCCTTAATATCTTAATAAACATTAATCAATGATTGAATATAGTAAGAATTTAGTATTTTATTTTTCACATATGTCACACCACATACACATGTGAAAAAAAAAGGAAAATTAGGAAAACAAAAGAGAGTTTTCCTAAAAAGAGAAGAAAGAAGGAGAGGAGCAAGAGAGAAGGAGAACTTACCTGAAATTTTGAGAAATTTGGAGAACTTTGGAGAGATTTGTTGTTTTGAAGAGAAAGAATGTTCTTTGAGATAAAAATGAAGTTTTTTGTGCTTGAGGCTGCTGAAAATGAACGTTGTTTTATTTGGAGGTTGAGGGAGATGAAAGGTTTTTTTTGTTTTAGAGATGAAAGGTCTTTTAGGTTTTATTTTAACACCTGTAAAAGAAATTAAAAAAAAAAAAGACATTTTTAAGGGAGGCGCCGCCTTAGGCGCCTCTCGCCAGGGCACCTCTACCCCAGAGGCGCGTAACTCAGGCAGGGGTGCCCTGCAGCTTTCCAGCGAGGGGAGGCAGGGCCACCTCACCTCACTGGAGTGCCTCTGGCGCCTTTAACAACACTGCATTAAACCATTAGCACCCACTAGCATTTCTGCTCAGACTTTACATTTTGTCCTAAAGGTTCAAGAGTTGAATAAAACAAAATATCAGTTAGAAAAAACAAGCAATGCACCCAACCAAATTGAGAGCTATATGGTTCCATGACCCCCATCAATATGTTGGGTTCAGAATAAGATATATATATATATAATAAATAATTAGTATTGGTGATCAAATTGTACTAATTATTTATTATATATATCTCTGTGTGTGTATCGGTGATCGAATTGTACTAATTATTTATTATGAATAAGGGAAGCAGCCTTGAAAATCTGTGTTCATACATTACGCCTTTTTCCCCAATCTGTATGCATACCTCAATGTCGACTATGCTAAATGTGCTTGAGATGCTTGGCTAAATATAGTGTTCTGTTGACCACACAATTAGCTTGCCATGCATTTACTAAAGTTCCCTATTATTATGTAGATTATTGTATGAATACATCAGCTGACTTGCCTGGGGTTCAAGTCAAGTGCCACAAGGGCCCATGACAGTTATATACATGTGTGTGCACTAAAAAAACAGGAAATAAAAGCAACAAATGTGAAACCAGTGAATAGTTCTATAACATGTTTTGCATAAAATGTGGCAAAATTATAACAGTAAATTTTAGTTGTCAAACCAAGAATTGAAATCTTTTTTAAATTGAGAATCTAATCAAATTGTGAGATTAAGTATATCTTTTTAAAATCAATGAAAAAGAACATATACACACATGTAGATAAATCTGTTAACCTTATCATATGTAGATCTCCACACAAATACATGTTAGCCAAACAGATATGGTGATCAGCATGACATCGAAATTGAGCCTCATAACAAGCACACAACCACATAATAAAAAATCCCCCTCCGCTGCAAATAGACTATAAAATATGCTTCTGTTCCAAAAGAAACAAAAAACTTGAGTATGGCCAAAATAAATTAAGGATCTAATTTAAAACCAAATACTGAATTCCCCACAGCATTTTAAATTAGAAATGGCTTTACACAGGACAGCATCTTGAATGATTCCTGATAACAAATTGGCATTGATTAGCTTCAAATTATCAATGCCAACATTCAATTGAGATAAGCTCAACCAGCAGAAATCAATATCTCTGTTATAATTTCTAGAATAGGATCGAGTCACAGGGCGATTAATTGGAAAATCGAACTCAATATCCTTTCCCTTATTGCGATTCTTTTGTCGACCTATTTTGAATGATAATTCAGCTCGTTAAAAGGGAGACTGAAACCTTGGAATTCCAAAGAGAGAACTCCGATCTCTTGTTTGGATAAATTCTGACTTATCTTTTTATTTGATTTAATTGCCTTTAAATAGGCGGGTCTCCTTACAGCAATAGAAGACCTATTTTATAGGATTCTAATAAAGAGAATAAAAATAGAAATAGAAATAATAATCTGGCAAAAAAAAAAGCAATAATAAAAACAGAATAATAATCCCTAAATTAACGCTTCCTCCTTGCATAAGCTTGGCCCACAAATGCGTCCATAACATATTTATTATGCATCTTGTATATGTATCACAGTATCGAGGTGTGCATCTCTCTGTATTCTAATAAAGTGCCTTTGGCACTTCACGTGTTCTCAAACTCTCAGTGGAAAAAATAATTATGTTGTTTTTTTATTTACTATTAAAAAGCTTCTCAATCTTAATCTAGCTTCCTAGACTGTTTTTAATGGATGAAGTTTTTCGTTCTAGGTTGATGTATTTCGACAACAGCTTGAACTTGCTAAAGAATTAAATAGACCAGCATCCGTTCATTGTGTTAGGGCATTTGGCGATCTTCTTGAGACAATGAAGTATGAATTTGTATTTTATTTCTGCTTCTTTTTGAGATTTGCCTCAAAATGGTGGGAGGGTAACTGCAAATTTTTCAGTTTTAACTCATATAGCTCAGAGTTTTGTTTGTTGGGAGCATAATCAGCATTCGGCATATAAATAAGCGTGTGCATCTTTCTGAATAAGCATTGTATTGCAATTAATTTTAAAAGCATGATGATTATTTTTTATTCAGAGTGGAGATTGGATGCAGCCTTTACTAATATCTATTTTTTATGATTGTAGGCCATTGTGGCATTCTTGGACTCGCTTCTTTCATACTAACATAAACCTAAAACTTTGTGCGTTGCATCTTAGATATTAATGTATTATTGTCTATCCAGAATGCCATCCATTAACTAAACGCCTTGATCGAAGGTATTCTATGAATCTCTTTGTCAAGGTCTTCAATGTTTCCACAAATGAATGTTTCTTCTGGTTCATGGCTTTATGTTTCGGACCTACTTTATATTGCTTTTAATTCATTAGTCATTACGTATTTTTCTGCTAGTTCTAAACATGCTAGTTGCTTATAAAGCCATTATAATATGTTCCAAGGTTTAATTACCTTTGAATTTCAAATCGTCAGAAGCATGGGACCTTTCCCTGCTGGGGTCATTCTTCATTCTTACTTAGGTTCTGCTGAGATGGTTCCTGAATTTGCCAAGCTTGGTGCATACTTCTCTTTCTCAGGCTTCCTTATGTCCATGAAAGTGCAGAAGGTGAAGCGCATGCTGAAAGCGGTCAGTTAATTAGTTTTCATTTGTGTTCAGTGTTGAAAATTTTGAATAATTCTCATATCCAAACTTCTGCAGGTATCTTCCGATAGAATTTTACTGGAGACAGATGCCCCTGAGGCATTGCCAAATTCAGATTTAGATTCTCTATTTTTGGTCGATGGAGATAAATCTACCCCTGAAACCTCTGCTTCAAATTCTGCCAGTCACTCTGACAATCATTCCCATGCTTCTAAGTCTCTACCAAAAGAAACTCTTAATCATCCAGCAAATATCCACAATGTATGTTACTCTCTAAGCAGCTTGATGCAACCATTCGAGGTTCCTCGTGTGGCATAACCTATCAGATAGAGCCTCCTTTTTCTTCATTGAAAAATATCTAACAATTTTTCATGACTTTGCCAGGTACTGAGTTATGTTGCATCTTTGCTGGACATGCCCAAAGAAGAACTTGCAGAACTAAGTTATAGAAATGCAGTACACATATTCTCTTACAAAGGTTCCAAGATATTGGAAAGTTAGTCATCAGGAACAGAATGGTATACCTGTTTGTCATGAATTACGTGATATGACAATTCCACAAGAAACTATGTATATAATCCTGAAATGCTTGCTCTGGATTGTTGGAGATTTTAATGGTGTCTTAAGCAATGTATATTTGGTTTTTTCACTACCTATAACGTTTGCAAATGACATCTTTCAATTTTTACATAACTTTAAGTTAAATAATCATAATATATATATGTATGTATGTATTAAATGATTATATTTATCTTAATTACCATATATTATCTCTAAAATAGAAAAGGAAAATATCACACTATAATTATAATAAATATATCAAATGAGAAAAATTTATCAAAAAACTGTTCCTAATTGTTCCCTTTAATCTATCAATTTATAAAATCATAGCTCTCTAATTTTATTTTGCCAATTTATATATCAATATATATTAATTATAAATAAATAATAATTATATTTAAAACATATAAAATTTATATCTTTGGCAAAAAAAATAATTGGTCTGAGAATTATTTTTTTATTTAAAAAATTCTCCATGATCAACATGAATTAATATATATATATATATATAAAATAAGAAATTTTACCTCATAAAATGCAGGCTAATGCAAAGCTAAATAGAAAATGGATGGTTGTGATTTGGAAGTTCAAAATGGATAATTAATTGGCTTCAAACATAATTCTGATCATCCATATAAATCCAACGGCTGCAACTGAGTGAATACGACATTACCATTCTAAAACCAAGAACACAGAATCCAAATCAAGTATCAGATGCTCAAGATAACAGAAGTCCACATGAATAGGAGAAAATCATTTTGAGTTTTGAACGTTGAGATTTTGTATTTGAGAGCTTCCTCCTCCACCATTAGAATCCGTCTGCTTCTTTTTATTTCTTTTCATTGCATCTATGTTAAACTAACTGATCAGTGATCAGGGTTTTAGTATAATTGACAAGAACTATAATTCAATACTTTTAAGGTTCATTGTTCTGGTCTTCTGCAAGAAGAACATCGACAGGAATTTCAGAAGACTTTGTCAAGGGATGGCCTCAAGGAACATCTCATCTGGGTACTAATTCTATCGTCTCATCTCATTTTCTTCTGTTCTTTAATTTCTTAGTTGTTGTGTCTTCTACATTTTTTGTTTCATTCCAGGTTGCCAAAGTCTACTTACCCATCAGAACTGCAGTTCTATGGACATGGTTCAGCCTTCTCTTTAGACAGAGTGAGCTGAACTCTTTCTCTTCACTGTATTTTCATTACCAAACTAGTTCTTCTATACGTGATCTAATTCTCATTTTTATAGGAACTTCTGGCTGCAAGATCAGCCAAAGTAGCTTCCCTGCTAAATAAAAATCCACAAGAAAATCTCTCTAGTCTTCTCCAAGATTTCTCTGGTGATCCAGAAATTTTTGAGCTTGTTGCAAGATTCTGCCATGGGTTTGAACTGACATTGTCATCAGAGAATGTCATCCCCCTCATTTGCCTTGCTAACCACTTGGATATGACAGAAAATCACAGCAATAATAATCTGCTAAAGAAGGCTGTCAATTTCTTTAAACAAAGAGTTCTGACAAGTTGGAATGAAACCATCAAAGCCTTTCGTGCAGCAGGGAATAGCCTTCAACAAGCAGCACGTTTGGGTTTGTTCGATGTTGGTCTAGAGTCTCTGGTCGAAAAAGCACTGGCAAATCCGCGTTATCTTGGGGATCCTATCAAGAATTCAACATTTGATGAAGATAGTGGGGAAGAGGAGGGAGGATATAGACCAAATGCAAGAAGAAGGCTCTTTGTTCTTGATTGGAAATCAGAAGATTTGACCACACTGTCCCTTCAGCTATATCACCCCATCATTCGCACAATGAATCAGCATGGAGTCCCTCCAGAATATGTTGCTGCTTCTCTTTGTCTGTATACAGAGAAATGGGTTTTCTCTAGTGGCATAGGAGGTGATAATGTGTCAGTTTACAAAAGGAGCTCTCAAAGGGATGTGATTGAAGCAGTGGAGAGGCTTTTGCCTGATGAGAGAGGACTAATTCCCTGCAGTTTTTTGTTCAAAATGCTTCAATTTGCAATTTACTTGGAAACTAGCATTGATTGTAGAAATGGGTTCGAGAACAGGATTGGGAAGCAACTAGATCAGGCAACGGTCAAAGACCTACTAATACCTTCTCAAGGACATACAAAGGAAATGCAATATGATATTGAATGTTTGAAAAGGGTTTTGAAGAATTTCTGTGGCAACTATAGTAGTTCTGATAGTTCTGGCCTAATTGCAGTGGCAGAACTCATTGAAGAATTCTTAGCAGAGGTTGCAAGTGACATAGATTTGAAGAAAGATACATTTATCAACCTGGCTGAGATGTCAAAGGCAGTAGTAGGAATAAAGAAACACTGTGATGGAATATACAGGGCAATTGACATTTACATAGAAAAACATAGGTATTTGACAGAATTGGAAAGAGAGGAGGTATGTAAGATGTTGGATTGTCATAAAATGTCTCCTGAAGCTTGGGTGCATGCAGCCAAGAATGAAAGGCTGCCATTGAGGTTTGTAGTGCAGGTATTGTTTGTGGGACAGTTGCAGCTTAGAGAGCAGAGAGACACAATTGCAAAAGAGGTTCAGGTGTTTGATGAAAAATTGAGAAGAGAGGAAGTGGATGAAGAAGAGGAGGAGAATGAGGTGAAAGTGGGTTTGGATGAGGAAGAAATAAGAGCAGAAATGGAGAAGATGAGCATCAAAGTAATGGAGCTGCAGAAAGAGTGCACTCTGATGAGGAAAGAAATTGATAATGGTTGCAATCACCAAATGAAAAAAGGGAAGCTTAGTATGTGGAAGGAAATGAAGAGAAAGTTAGGGTGCATGAGCAGTAATAATGATTGTAATTGCCAAGTAAAGAAGAAGAAGAAGGTGCATCCAAAATATTAATAATCAACTTATCAGATTCATCTTTGGATTCTACCTGCAATGAAATAATTGAATTACACACTATAAATATATATATATATATATATGTATGTATCTGCACTTTGTATTTAATGATTCATCTTTCATCTGCATGTGAACATAGAATGGCCAAAAATGTTCTATCTTCAATTCTTGAATGTTTCTGGGGTGCCCATATGGATAAATAAATTTCATGATTGCAGACAAGAAGTTCATGCAAATAAAAAGAATTTCACTATATTTTGCAAACAAGAAAAGACAAATAAAGGCATAAAAATTACACATCTCATTTTCCCATTTCTAGTTGCTGGCTCTAGCCTCTAGCAACTTAGGAAGGGGGAGGAGGGAGTGTAAAAGAAAAGAAAAAGATCTCAGAATAGTTACAGCCTACATCCAAGAAAATCTCTGCCACTCTTCTGCTAATCCATATCTGCTTCCTCATCTGAAGGTCTTAGAACATATGAGTTCTTAAGACACCACCTTTCACCTTGCAAGAAAATTTCCATCGCTCTTTTAGGCCCTTTGTTTCTTTGAATTTGTCTCTTTACTTGATCCGATAACGATGAACAGCTTCATGACCTTAAAGATATTCTGAATCAAGAAAAGCCAGCTTATCTAGTTAATGGTGTTTCACTTTCCCTGGAATCAACTGTCTTCTCTCTTTCCTGTGATGTACCTCCATGCTCGACATCTGAACCTTCACATCCATCTCTCTCATCGCTAGAGCTATTATTGTCTTGATTATCATCACCATTATCATATTCACGAATTACATTAACACCTCCAAAATGTACATGGCGTCTACCGTCATTAGTACTGGAATGCTGATCATTAGCGGATTGTTCAATGTCATCATGCTTCTTGGAATTTAAATGGGACGATGGATTTGGTGGTTCATTGGCAGAAGCCTCAACGTCACCAGGGGTGGATCTTGGGAAGGTTTTGGAGGATTGTGAAGAGTTATGTTGTGGTTTAATACATCTGTAAATGTAGGTCAAGAACCAAAATATCCATGGAATGGCTACAAGAAACAACCCTGCAATGGGATACCAGGCTTTGGTTTGATAAAGGGGAAGAAATAAGTAAAGACCAAGAAAAACTCCACCAGAAACAATGCAAGAAAAGAAAAAAGCTGAAAGGAAATAGACTCTAGGATCTCCTGTTCTTGCCTCCATTGAAGAAGGAGATGCAGAAGGTGGTGCTAGCTAGCCTCCTTGGTTTCTTGGATGGAGGTGTTGGGCGGTGAAGCAGGAGGATGGTAATTTGTGGTGCAGCCCATCAATGGAGGAATGTAAACAGGAAGAATAAAAAGCATTAAAAATGGAAGGATTTGTTAGTGCAAGAAAAGCCATTTGTTAATATGTAGTGGTTTTGGCAAATTTATGACTACCTCAGCCTCTAGGAAATCAATGACCACGGTTAACGCGTCTATTGCTAATTGCTAATCGATCGGCTTAAATTGCAAGTGCATAAACACTGATTTAAATATTATTAAAGCTATTTTTATACAACTATTTTTCAATATTAGCACAATAAATATGAACAAAGAAAATCCATGAAATTAATATTAACTGAACATATACCAATGAGCCATACCATTGATTTTGAGTTACACCAAAAATAGAAACTTGAACATGTACTCATGCCTAGACAAGAAAGGGTTGAAGTCTCAGTTATCACATATCAAGCAAGAAAACAACTTGTCAATGAAGCTTTTGGTGGTTCTGTTGGTAGGCAACTTGGGTAAAACAATGACCTCGGATTCATCTACTCCACTTCCCCTGGCTTTCTCACATTCTTCACAGAATTTCTTGAAGGCATCCTCTGCATACTTTGCAGCTTGTGAAACTATCATGCCTTCCACGAGTCTTTGAGGATCAAAACCCACCTTATGATCTCCACTCAACACTGCTGCCATTTGTACTAATCCTTCTTGGAAATCACTAAGATTTGCCTCTTCTTTCGCGTTAAATTCTCGCAATTTCACAGGATGTGGCAATGTTACTATAAAATATGCATCTATACAGGATTAGATACAAGCAAGCGACGTAAAAGTTATGAGAGAAATGTTATACAGGATTTTCTTGCTCACCTGGACAATCTGTTCTTGGGCTAGTTCTAGTCAAAACAGCCTCAAAAGTGCCAGCCCATGCATCCCGCTTGGTCAGAAACTCTTTCAGATTGAAAATTTTTTTAATTGTTGCTGGAATCGAGGAGTGCTCAAACTGTGATGTGGATTCTGGTCCTGAAGGTTCGTGCAGTACTGCAATTCAATTTTAATCATAAACCTGCATAATTAGCCTATTACTTGAAAATCATCAGGAAGATTACTCACGCAAAACCTGTTCTTTTTACTGGTGCAAGCATAATCATCAATTAGGAAACATGGGTTCAATTTGAGAGCGCAGGAGGTCAAGATTCTGTACTGATGTTCTTCAGGTAAATAAAACTAAGTCCACATTAACAGGGTACAAGTAAAATAGATGTACCTATTCCAGGCTCAATCCAGGGAGATATTAAAAAGGCTGGAACCCTGACACCAAGGCGATCAAACTTGAAGAAAAGCGGAGCAGGACCAACAATATCATCAGGACTTGGGACACCTGTTACAGGAGTTGGAACATGATCATAGAAACCACCATGTTCATCATATATGATTATGAAAAGCATTTCATTCCATTGGGGGCTAGCTCTCAGAGTTTCATAGACTTCTTTAACAAATTTCTGGCCTTCTGAGACGTCATGTGATGGGTGATCATCGTTAGCAGGAATGTTTAGAAGGTCAAAGTACCTTTGTTCAATCACCACATAGTTCGGTAGCTTCCCTTCCTCACAGTGCCTCTTAAAGTGATGATCAAACTGATGGAAGTTCTTCAAGTACTTCAACCTTCTAAGATTCCTGTAACCACATGGTCAGTATATGGAATATGTGTATATATATATATATATATTGTTTGCTCGAGAAATTGATGAAGAATGTTGGTAAAGTAAAGGTGAAATGATACCTGTAGAAGAGAGTTGATGGAGGGTGTTGATAATAAATCCCAAAGCTCAAACCACACTCATACAACGACTCAAATATGGTCTTCTGCGGAAACCCTTCTGCCAGCAACTTTGGGTCATGGGTCGTCGCCCCATTCGAGGTGGCAGAATGGACGAACAACCTATTCGGCTGCGTCAACGACGGAACTGAAGCAAACCACCGATCACAAATAGCGAAATTCATCGCCAACTCCTTATAAACCGGCAAGGCTTCTGGTTGAAATCCGTTCATGACGATCTCTGCCATTCCCTGCTGGATACGCTCCGCGTTCTGAGCAAACCCATTCATTTTCGGTGTCAGAGTGTTCTGGCTAGAATTTGCTGCTTCTGTCCATTCAACGCCGAACACCTGCTCGTAAATGGCTTCAGTGGAGTGTCCAGGATCAGGGTCGACGTATGCAGCGGTATCACCGAAGAAGAT
>CAOGCB010731805.1:0-12556 GCA_948266635.1 Cnidoscolus chayamansa
GCAGGTCCTGAAGGAAGATAGCTCGAAGGAATTCTCCACAACTGTCATAAAGTTCATCGGCATCAATCGGGGTAGCTTGAAGAACCCTTTGTTATATATTATTTGGCATGTACTAGGAAGTCTTAGGTTGTAAACATTGTATTATTTTGATGTTGGGCTATGTTGTGTGCCCCATGTCTCCGATTGAAGTGGATGTACTTCAATCAGTTGTGGTTGCATTATGTAATGGTTTTGTATTGAACTTGATGTAAATGAATGAGAAATTGTTCTTACGGTGTTGCTTTTATTGGTTGTGAAAAGTTTCAAATTTATTCAATTTCTGCTATATGCAAGTGGGGCTTAGGTTAATCAAACAGGTGATTGGATATCGGCAAAGTGGCTAACCAAATCGGGGAACGGATTATCCGGCGGATAACCCGGGAACCGGCAAGGGGCGTCACAACTTGTCCTAAAACCCACCTGAAGATGTATGTGGGTGCCCTTAATCCATTTGGACTGAATAGTGAGCTCCTTGCTCAATTGTTCCAACAATCCCTCACCGGTGCTGCTCTGAGATGCTTTGTGAGCCTGGACCGGTCTAAGATGAAGACCTGGGAGGATATCTGCAATGCGTTCAATACACAATATCATTATAACAAAGAGATGGATGTTACTCGGAGAGAACTGGAGACCACCAAGCAAAAAAGCAATGAACCATTTTTCTCATTCCTTACGAGGTGGAGGACCAAGGCCGTCCAAATGATTAACCGGCCATCTGAACAAGAGCAAGTAGATATAATTATCAAAAACCTACTGCTTGTCTACCAGCAACAACTACAAACACAGTACCTACAGAAGTTCTAGTCACTCATTACTACTGCTACTAAGATAGAGGATTTAATCCAAATGGGTCAACTGAAAGAAGATCTCATGTAGCCCAGTCTCTTTGACAAGGTTGCAGTTATTACCGATAATGACAAATGTCAAAGACCTGCTGAGCCTGATCAAGCCGAATGAAGGTCTCCTCACCAACTGATACATCGAGGAGGAATGTACTGCTGAAAACAAGCCCTTTCCCGAGTCAAACCTTAAGTCTGAGTCTGACATCAAGTCCTGCACAGAATCTGAAACCAAGTCCTATATTGAGTCTGAGTTTGACATCAAGTCCAGTATTGAGTCTGAGTCTGACCCCGAGTCTGAAACCGAGTCAAAGTCCAATTTCGAGTCTTCCATGTCGGGTTTAGAAAATCCAAATTTTCGATTCAATGTAATCTTTGAGGACGATTCTGTCCCTTTCAATAAAATTCACAGATTATTGATTACCATTCGTATCAATCTTTCCAAAGCATCTCTTAGCAAAAATAATGAAAAAAAAGAAAAAAAATAATTGGCAAAGAAGAAAATGAACATACATACACTGCATATGATTGTGCAAACAGGGAACATGTTAGTGAATGCCTGAAGAAATTTGCTGATTGTTTCGCGGGAATAGACCTAACAATAGCGGTGCATAAGATTCCAGTGTATCCTGAGGCTAAGCCAGTAAAAAAAAAAGAAGCTAAGGAGGCTAAGAACAGAATGGTCCTTAAAAATCAAGGAAGAAGTTAAACAACTGGAGAATAAAGTTCATAGAGCCTATCGCCTACCTGACATGGCTAGCAAACATTGTGCCGGTGCCGAAGAAAGATGGCAAAGGCAGAATGTGTGTGGACTATCGGGATTTGAATAAAGCATGTCCAAAGGACGACTTCCCCCTACCGCATATTGACTTGTTGGTAGACTGAATAGCTGGACACGAGATGCTCTCCATGACTGATCTTGCTGTCGGATACAATCAAATAATGATGCATCTGCCAGACAAAGAGAAAACAACATTCACCACAGAGTGGAGAATCTACTGCTACAGGGTTATGCCTTTTGGGCTCAAAAATGCCGGGGCAACCTATAAAAGAATTGCAACTTGGGTCGGAAAAATCCACCCAAAGGCTTCTAATAGTCATCAATTCATCCTGGTCGCTGTGGATTATTTCACTAAGTGGATTGAGGCAGCTTCCTATTCAATTCTAAATGCCAAGAAGGCAGCACATTTCATTCGTACCAACATCCTTTGTCGGTATGGAACACCATTCGAGATCATCGCTGATAACAGGTCTCATTTTCAAAGGAAATTTTCTGATTTGCTGAAAAAAAAAGATTCAGCATCACATGCCCTTACCTTATCGGCCACAAACAAATGAGGCTGTAGAGGCTACAAATAAGGCTATGAAAGTCATTTTGCAGAAAACAAATTCAAAAGCACAAAGCTTGGCGCGAACAACTACCGAATGCCTCGTGGGATACAGGACTTCGATCAGAACACCTACCAGTGGCAACTCCGTTTTTCTTTGGTATATGGTATGGAAATAATATTGCCTGTTGAATTGGAAGTTCGGTCGGTAAAGAATCATTTAGGAAAGTCAAATCAGCGAAGCAGATTATGCTAAGAATTACCATCTTCAACTCTTGGGCATTGATGAGAGATTACAAGCAATCCATCAAACTCAAGTTTACCAGAGAAGAATGGCTAGACACTTCAACCAAAATGTCAAAGACTGCAAGTTAGAAGTAGGTTGTTTGATTCTGAAAGAAATTAGATAGCCAGTCATAGATCCTCATGGGAAGTTCCGCCCTCATTGGGCTGGACCCTACACTCTAAAGAAGATACTTCCTGGCAGAGCCGTCACTTTAACAGATCTGGATGGTTTGGAATTCATAAACCCATGCAATCTGGATCAGCTTAAAAAGTACTATATATGAAATTACTCCTTGTGATTTCTATATACAAAAGAACTACGAAGACCTGATTCTCCCATGAAATGTGAAGGAAGATACGTAGGAAGCCGAAAAGGGGCCCGGTCTAAATAAAAAAAAAGATTTCATTATTTTCTTTGCTAATAAAAAAAAGAAAGAAGCAAAAAAAAAACCGCTAAGCTGAAAACCTGAAAAGGGTGGCTTAGGCAAAAATGGGGGCCCGCTAAGCTGAAAACCCGAAAAGGACGGCTTAGGCAAAAATGGGTAGCTCGCTAGGCTGAAAACCCGAAAGGGTGGTCTAGGCAAAAGTTAGGGCAAAAAGCTCGTTAAGTCGAAAACCCGAAATGGCGGCTTAGGAAAAAATTAGAGCGAAAAGAAAAAAAAATAAAGTAAGAGATGTTTGGAAAGACAAATCAATTAAAATCATCATTTATGCGTCTATTCTTCGAAGAAAAATCATCAATCCAATAACCCAAAAGAGTCAAAATTCCATCAAGTGCAAAAAAGACCAAAGTCTGAAAAAAATCCCTTCCAGAGTCTAGTCTAAACTAATTCTCTCTATGTCTGCATAAATCAACATCATCCATATCCCTTCCAGAGTCTAGTCTAAACTAAATCTCTCTATGTTTGCATGAAGCAATATCATCCGTTTCCCTCCTAGAGTTTAGTCTAAAACTAAGTCTCTCTGTGTCTGCATGAAGCAATATCATCCATGTCCTCTCTAGGTCCCGAAGTCTCACCTGTCTCCCTAAGAGCTAAAACAATCTCCTTGCCTGTGTTAGTCCATCCCTCGAACTCACTCAGCAGTACGTTCCTCCTAGTCTTTTCTAGGATGAGGTGACTCAAAAAAAGAAAAGGAAAAAAAAGAGACCAAAAAAAGAAGAAAAGGAAAAAAAGAAGAAAAGAAAAAAGAAAAAAGAAAAAAGAAAAAAAAAGAAAAAAGAAAAAAAGAAGAAGGAAAAAAAACGAAGGAAAGATTATCCAATTTTGTAAAGCCGCTTAATCCAGACTCCGAACAGTCTCGGCAAGAATAATACTACCAATACAGCTCATTCCCTTCCATTTGCTTAATCATCAGGGCAGAATTGCAAATCCCCAAAGCCAGTCCTGGTTGAAGAAACCAGCAAGCAAACAAAAAACCAAGCCTCGCATCCTCAGCCTCATTCGGTCTAGGTCGTCTGATTGAGCCTCCGAGAATTCATCAATTAACGGCAGCAGAATTGCCTTCTGATCATCAATAATCATAGCCCTAGCTTGTGGCCGGCTAAATTGAAATACGCCTTCACACGACCAAACATACCCAATTTTGACCTCATGCCTGACCAAAGGGGCATTGGGGGCACCCTATAATTGTGCAGAACCTCCCCAAAGAGGGGACACATCTCCTCCATCATGACTCCGAACCGAAAAACGTGGGCCTCCAGGTCCCAAAATCTGATGCAAGCCTATAAAAAGTCCCAGTCAATGACCACTCGCCTAAGGGTCGCCATTGAAGACAAACCATACCTTCCCAGATTGATCTTTTCTACTTTGGTCCAAACTATGCATACTGTGACTAAAAAAAACAAGATTCATTCTTGAATAAGAAAAAGAAAGGAAAAAAAAGCAAAAAATATCAAATTGGCCTCAAAGGACCCAACAAATAAATTCGACCCCAAGGGCCCGAAAAATCAATTTGGCCTCAAAGGCCCGAAAAATCAATTTGGCCACAAGGGCCAGAAAAATCAATTTGACCTCAAAGGCCCAAAAAATCAATTTGGCCCCAAGGGCCCAAAAAAATGAATTTGGCCCCAAGGGCCCAAAAAAATCAATTTGGCCTTAAAAGCCCAAAAAATCAATTTGGCCCCAAGGGCCCGAAAAAATTAGTTTGGCCCCAAGGGCTTGTAAAAATCAATTTGGCCCCAAGGGCCCGAAAAAGTCAATTTGGCCCTAAGGGCCCAAAAAAAAAATAAATTTTACCTCAAAAGCCTAGAAAAATAAATTTGGCCTCAAAGGCCCAAAAAATCAATTTGGCCCCAAGGGCCGGAAAAAATCAATTCGACCTCAAAGGCCCAAAAAAATCAATTTTGCCCCAAGGGCTCAAAAAAATCAATTTGACCCCAAGGATCCGAAAAAATCAATTTGGCCCCAAGGACAAAAAAAATCAATTTGGCCTCAAAGGCCCGAAAAATCAATTCGGCCCCAAGGGCCCGAAAAATCAATTCGGCCCCAAGGGCCCGAAAAATCAATTCGGCCCCAAGGGCCCGAAAAATCAATTCGGCCCCAAGGGCTAAAAAAAAATCAATTTGGCCTCAAAGGCCAGAAAAAACAATTTGGCCTCAAAGGCCCAGAAAAATCAATTTGGCCTCAAAGGCCCAAAAAATAAATTTGGCCCCAAAGGCCCGAAAAAATCAGTTTGGCCCCAAGGGCCCGAAAAAATCAGTTTGGCCCCAAGGGCCCGAAAAATCAATTTGGCCCCAAGGGCTCGAAAAATCAATTTGGCCTCAAAGGCCCAAAAAAATCAATTTGGCCCCAAGGGCCCAAAAAAATCAATTTGGCCCCAAGGGCCCAAAAAAATCAATTTGGCTCCAAATACTTAAAAAAAATCAATTTGACCTGAAAAGCCCGAAAAATCAATTTGGCCCCAAGGGCCCGAAAAATCAATTCGGCCCCAAGGGCTAAAAAAAATCAATTTGGCCTCAAAGGCCTAAAAAAATCAATTTGGCCTCAAAGGCCTAGAAAAATCAATTTGGCCTCAAAGGCCCAAAAAATGAATTTGGCCCCAAAGGCCTGAAAAAATCAGTTTGGCCACGAGGGCCCGAAAAATCAATTTGGCCCAGGGGCCCGAAATATCAATTTGGCCTCAAAGGCCCGAAAAATCAATTTGGCCCCAAGGGCCAGAAAAAATCAGTTTGGCCCTAAGGGGTCGAAAAATCAATTTGGCCTCAAGGGCTCGAAAAATCAATTTGGCCCCAAGGGCCCGAAAAAATCGATTTGGCGACAAGGGCCCGAAAAAATCAATTTGGCCACAAGGGCCCGAAGAATCAATTTGGCCCCAAGAGCAAAAAAAAAATAAATAAATTTGGCCCCAAGGGCCCAAAAAAAAAATCAAATTTGCCCCAAGGCCCAAAAATCAATTTGGCCCCAAGGGCCCAAAAATCAATTTGGCCTCAAAGGAAAAAAAAATCAATTTGGCCTCAAAGGCCCAAAAATCCAGTTTGGCCACAAAGGCCCAGAAATTCCCAATTTTGGTACTAAGTATTTCAAAAATCCTCAAACTCAAAATTCGCTATTCAGACAACTACTGGCTCCCATAAATCATTTTTGTTGTTGCTAGTGGGGGGGGGGGGCAACTGTGAATACTCGAATTTTGAGGCTCGGAAAGCCTGTTTCCTCAGACTGTAAAAAGTCCGGTCGGGTCGAAAGCTGACGGAAAATTGTATCGAAATATGCCTATATGGTATTAGAAATGACCAGAATATCTCAAGGAACCCGAAGGTGTCCTCGGAATAATTTTTGAAAGTACGAAACTCCCAAAAAACAGAAAAAACGGAAAAAAAACTGCCGGTACCGGCACCTGCCCGGCGGTAACCTACTGCCCTTCAGCCGATTTTCCCTATAAAAATAGTCCCGGTCCTTCATTTTTACTCACCGCTTGTGTTGACGAGCTTTCTCTTCTCTCTCTTTGCTCCTTGCGATTCTTTTATTGCTTTTTTTTGCATCATTTATTTTGCATTAATTAGTTGTGTTGTGATCACCTAATTAATCTAGCATTATTGGAGATCTGGCAAACTGAAGCTCCAAAGTGGAAGACGTCTGAATCAGGTACGCCCTAAAACTCTGCTTATTTTAATTTAAGTATCATATGCATACTTCTCTTTTACTCTAATTCTGAATCACATTATTGCATAAATGCATCCTGATGCCATTTGCTTTAATTAAATAGATCTAAGCTAAGATGCCCGGTTAATCAATAATCGATGTATTCAAGTTTAAGATCCGAACTTATGGGCTAAGAATGTCTAGTTAATCTATAACTACTGCATATCGCCCCTAGTTAGAATAAATCGGCTAAAAAGTTACAATTAATCAATAATTGTGTCTAAAAGCCTAAATTTCATCACTTTTGGCAGTAAATTGCCTAAATTACAACTCATTTAACCAATTTATTTAATTAAATCAGTTTGGTCCTAAAGGCCCAAAATCCAAATTTGCCCCTAAAGGCCCAAAATCCAAAATTTCCCCTAAAGGCCCAAAAAACCAATTTAGCCCTAAAGGCCCAAAGTTCACAATTATGCCCTAAAGGCCCAAAATTCACAATTAGGCCCTAAAGGCCCAAAATCATAATTAGGCCCTAAAGACTAAAAATCACAATTAGGCCCTAAAGGCCCAAAATCACAATTTGGCCCTAAAGGCCCCAAAAGCACAATTTGGCAACAAATGCCTAAAAAGCCAATTTTGGGACAAGTGCCCAAAAAACCCAATTTTGGTACCAAGTACCCAAAAATTAAAGCCCTTTTAAAAAGGCATTTTGAACTACGTTGACTTTGATTCCCTATTCAAATAAAGGGTACATAGGCATGTTTGGGATTTAGTCCCAAATAACAAGTCCAAATTGTCAAAAACATCAAAATCATCAAAACACTTTTCCCTGCATTTCATCTACATTTAACAGGTTAGTTAATCAGCATGACATGGTCTCAGGATCCACCTCAGATTTGTAGACTATGCCTTAAATCTATTGGGCTAATTAATTTAGAAATTAGGTTAATTAATTAAAAAGGAGTCATAGGGTTTTTCCTAGTTTACCCTAAAAAAATTAAACAAGGTGGCGACTCACATTCACGTGCATTCATCCCTATCACATTGCATTGCATCCTGCACATGTGCTTCATCTTCGGGGAAGGGTTCACAATTACATGCCCCTACCTATTCCTAGTTCACCTTGGATTGATATTTCCATGGATTTTGTTTTGGGTTTACCTAGGAGTAGATGTGGGAGGGATTCAATCTTTGTGGTTCTAGATCGATTTTCTAAGATGGCTCACTTTATTCCTTGTCATAAAACTGATGATGCCTTGCATGTTGTAGATTTGTTCTTTAGGGAGATTGTTAGGTTGCATGGTATGCCTAGGACAATCGTTTCAGATCGGGATGCTAAGTTCTTGAGCTACTTTTGAAAAACATTATGGGGTAAACTAGGAACAAAACTTTTGTTTTCTACTACTTGTCACCCTCAAACTGATGGACAGACTGAAGTAGTTAATAGGACTTTATCTACTTTATTAAGGGTTGTCATTATTAAAAACATTAAGACTTGGGAGGATTGTTTACCACATGTGGAGTTTGCTTATAATCGTAGTATTCATTCTGCTACTAAATTTTCTTCGTTTGAAATTGTTTATGGTTTTAATCTTCTAAATCCTTTGGATTTATCACCTTTACCTTTTTTTGAGTATGAGAATTTAAATGGCAAGAAGAAGGTAGAATTTGTGAAACAACTCCATGAGAAAGTACGACTCAACATAGAGAGGAGGATCGAGTAGTACATACACCAAGCCAATAAAGGACGACACAATCTGCTTTTTGAACATGGGGATTGGGTGTGGTTACACATGAGGAAAGAAAGGTTCCCAGCACAAAGACATTCTAAGTTTCTGTGTGTTGGGAAAGAAAGGTTCCCAATGCGAAGGGAAGGGTCGCGCTCGCGAATTGTACTCCAGAGTTTCTTTATAATTTTATCGCAATGTCGCGCTCGCAAATTTTGTTATGTTTTTTACGATAAGACCTTTTCATTCAGGGTAGTTTAGGTTTTTGTGTTTATTTTGATTAGCAAACCTAGCTACTGTATTGTGGCCATATATAAGGGCCATTTATAACTTTTGGCAAACAATTAATCAACATTGAATCAATAAAAATTGTAAGAGTTTTTCTTCTTGAGTTCTTGAAGAGACATTTATGAACTTATCAAGGGATTTCCTTGTGGCATTTGATTATCAATCAATCCTCCATCATTGACTGTGGCGTCTTCCTTATACCAAGGTTCACATCTACCATAGGTGTTGGATTGAGGTTCCATCAAAACTTGAACGATCTTGGGATACTATCCATATTTGGTTTCAGGTTTCGTCATAGTTGTTGGTGAGGTTTGTATGAAAAGATGTGGAATTAGATCACGACCTGCTCAATTGATGTCTAAAATCTCCAAAAGAAGGCCCCAATGGGCCGGTAGAGCCTATAATCTAGGCATGATGGATTGTCTGGTCAGAGACCATCCACTGGGTTACATATCGTAGTTCTCCATCCCTAGAGAACCAAGATACGTCATTCGGTGCCCCTTGTGCCATAAGACCGAGATTTTGGTTCCTCATGACCCCACCATAGTGGGTTGATGCTTTTCCATGATGACTTCTTCTAATTGATGGAGCCAAGTCGCCATGAGAAGATGACTCTTTTTGATCTCGAACCTTCAAGTCTTGTTAGAGGAAGATCGACAGCCCTAAAGCTTCCCATGTGGTTCATCCCCCCATTCCTTTTTCAGAGCTTTCGTGCCAGTATAAGAAAGACCCAATTCATCTCACAGATTGGAGCCGTTGGATTTGGACCATTACTCTCCATCTTTATTAGATCAAAACAATCATTTCCTTCTACAAACGCCGCATCAAAAGCCTCAATTACTTTCTCCCTTAAGCGACCCATTAAATGCAACTAAGCCGACCGCCATATTTAATGCACTTGTCTCTTTAAAATTGGGTCATTGGATGGCTCCTTCAATTGTGGGCCGTCTAGATGAGAGGATCATGAACCCTATAAATACTTCACTCCACACCAATCTAAAAAGTAAAAAAAAAGGGGAAAAGTTTTCTTCTACAAGAGGAGGGTAGGAAAATTAAGGGATAGCCAAAGGATATTAATGAGAATAGCTATTAGAGCACTTCAAAGAGTCAATAGGAGAGGATATTCAAAGTGGAAATCGAGTTGATAAGTGTCTCCAAATAAGAACAAGGATTGTTCTTTGAGAATTAGATAAGGAAACTCCTAATTCACCAAAGGTTTTCACTCAAGTAGGTGATTCCTCTTCTCACTAAATATTTAGGTAAGTTCTTAAGTTGTATATGTGCATGTCACAATCATTGTCTCTTTATACACTCTTCTCCTAATTTTTCCAAGGTTTTTGGGTCAAGTTTTCATATTTAAGAAAACCATAACCACTCATTTAAACTCAAATTTATCGTTAGTTTTTCCCTTTTTAAATGAATTTTTAGCAAAAAAATGTTTTATCTTATAAAAAGAAGAAAAAAAAACATCAAATGTCAAGATCCACTTAGAATCAAGTCATTCATTGTTGAACCAAGTCTGTTCTAATGAGTGAAGACATTAAAACATCCTATAACCAGATTAAGTTATCCTTATTAAAGGGGGATCAATATTTTGACATGAGGCTCCAAGTGTTAGTGTGATCAAGGGAGCATGATTTTCAAATCTACCTACCCTTTAGGGATGAAGTAGGTGCCTAACACCTTCCTCATACGTACGAAGGACTACGAGTTCAGAGTCTCAACAAAACATCCCAGTGCCTTATCCCAAGACTGAAAATGGTTTTCTCTGGTTTTCTTTAAAATCGAAGTAGCGCAGATGGTGTCTCAGTGACTGCAAGAACCCTTGTGACGACAAGGGGTACTTATTTACTATTACTTTGTTCAACTGTCTTAGTCGATGCCTAGTCTCATTATTCCATCTTTTTCTTTATAAACAACATTGTGCACCCTAAGGTGATGTACTTGGCCTAATGAATCCTTTGTCCACTAAGTCTTATAGGTGTGCATTCAATTCCTTTAATCATGCAGGTGATATCTTGTAAGGTGGGATAGAGATGGGTCTTGCACCCGGTAGCAACTCTATCTCGAAATTAATTTCTCCGTCAGGTGGCATCCCTGTAAGGTTATCAGGAAAAACATCGAGAAGCTCTCTTACCGCTAGTACTAACTCTAACCCTCTAACATTTATATCATTATCCCTAACATAAGCTAGGTACCCTTGGAATCCCCTCCTAAGCAACCTATGTGTTTGCATAACAGATATTAAGCCTATGGGCATACTTGATATGTCCCCTTGAAACGTCACTTTAGACCCTCTTTGTCCTTTGAATTTAACTACATTGTTCCTATAGCCCAAGGTAGCATCATGCATAGAAATCCAATCCATCCCATAATGACGTCAAAATCCATTAACTCCAAAACCACATGGTTAGTTGGAAGGCATCTGTCTTCTATGAACACTGGCAAATTTGTTTTGCCAATGTCAGGTCACATCTAGGTCCACTAACCCATAGGGGACACTCCATCCGAGTAGATCTCACTCTTGTTCTGCTTACAAACCTGGTGTTATAAACAAATGGGATGCGCATAGGTCTACAATACATGTACATTTGAGTAGCCAATTAAAATTGTACTTGACACCACAACGTTGGAAGTGTTGGCCTCTTGCTGAGTCATGGTGAAGATATGTGCTAGTGCGGAGCCTCTTGCTTGCACTCCTGATGATTACCATGTTCCTTTGCCTCTATCTCGGCCTTGTGAAGTGGAAGCATGAACTATTTTGAAATTCTGCTGGGTAACACTCCCACATCCTGTTTGCAGTGTCTATGCCACATCAACCATGTTGGGACAATATCAAGCTATATGTCCCTCCTAACCACACCTATAGTAAGAGCTACTCCTATATATGCATTGACCCTGATGCATCTTGCCACATCTAGCACAAGCTGAACCATCTGACTCTGAATTGGATCCACTACCCATGCCTAACCCGAACTTCAGCTTCTTCAAAAAATTATTCTTTCTTTACTTCTTTATCAATTTACCACCCTTTTTATCACTTGGTGTTGGGGTGGTGAGAGAGGTGAGTTCCAACCTCCCTGCATCTGTAGCTCGGGGAATTGTGAACTGTTCTTGTCTGGCGGACTGAGGTGTTATCATTCCTCCAATGATAGTGTTGGCTTCCATCTTTCTAGCTGCATCTATGATCAAGTTAAAGCTCTCTCCTTCAAAGGCCATTATGAGTGAGGAATACTAATAGTTAAGCATTATTGCATACCATTTCGCCTTGTTCCGTTCAATATTGTAGCCTGTCTAACATACTATGGTAGGTTTGTGAACCTCTCCATGTACTCATCCACACTCTTGTTGTCCGTCTGTCGTAACTGCTTAAACTTTATTAGCTTCAACTCCCTCAAACTATGTGCGAAAGCCCATTCCATGAACTTCATGGTGAACTCTTCCTAGGATAGCTCACCTACTCTCGGTTCTTCATACATCTTGAACCATTCCTTCAGCTTTTTACACTTAAGTGTATATCATGCCATCTGAATGGCTCAGCTACCAAGCACCTCCAGCTCATTAGTGATTACCTTCACTGCCTTTACATATTCAAACATATTGTTTCCTTCTTTATACTTAGGGGCATCAGTTTGAGGTAATTTGTCATATTTGCTTTCCCTCTACCATTCGACATGGCTCTAGATGACTATGGTTCAAAAATTGCCGATCCAGTAATGGGTTAGGGAGCTGGTGGAATTGGGTGCTGAGGCATTATCATTGCTTATGGGCATCTTGGATACTGAGGATACATTTGGTAGGTAGGGTACTGTGGGTAATACGAAGGGTAGGTGTCACAACCCCTATGACATGCCTCCCACAGAATGAACAGTGATTTCCTACATCTCTACAGTGAAACCACTACCCATCCTGTAAGGGATAATTTAAAACACAATTACTCAAAACCTGTATAAATTTTTCTCATTCTCAAT
>CAOGCB010732110.1:0-12221 GCA_948266635.1 Cnidoscolus chayamansa
CTGGACCAAACACTAAAATGATGCAATATATATCAATAACGGAGAAAAAGACATGACGGCAAGAAACTAGACCTCCATGTGGAAAGTTATTGATTAGTTCGGTTTCAGTTGATCTCTGCATGAAAGAAGACAATGGGGAAATTGTAATAAAGTGGTAGCAAAAAGAATCATACAGTTGAGCATTATAAATAAATGATATGGCATCAATAGCTGGAGCATCATCAATGCAACTAGGATTAAAAAAAAAAAAATCCCAGCTGATTGTTCCTTTCAGGAATTGAGCAAGGTAGAAACATGAATAAATTGTAAATGAACTTGTTGTGATCAAGATGATACCTTTCCTTCATAATATCCTCGTAGTATATAATTTATCAAACCAAAATCTGCAGCAGATATGTAGACAAATCTTTTTACACCTGAAACCACTCATGCAAGATAAGTCTGTTATAAAGCCCACTTGAATAATTGAGCATGACACAAGAAAGATAAGAAGGAACGTTGGTGAAACAATAATACCATACCTTGCTCTGAGGCAGCTTTGATAGCATTTATATTTGCAGATCCATTAATTTTGTACATATAAGAGTTTGAGCCAAAACCTCCAACACATGAGATCTAGAAGTTCAACTTACACAAGATTAAGCAGCTCATACTTCTTGACAAAAAAGGAAGAAAAATCTGTGCAGGAATTGAAGTGACTATAACATGCAGAGCAATCTATGCAGGAACTGAAATGACTAGAACATGTAAAATTAAAACATGTGAGTGTAACATGCAGAGTAATCTCGTCCATAAATCCTGTCTTTCCCTATTAAACATGTGAGTGTACCAACTAATCATCACCAAATAAAAACATAACATCCATAATTTTGCTTACATAAAAGGCATACGAATTGATTAGAAAAGCATTGGTGACTGTACACAATGCAGTGTCTGATGTAACCTTAATTCCTCTCCTTATTTCATGTTCAGATCACACAATCTAAAAGCAAGAATACTAATAAAAATATCTTATACCACAGAGGTTACTCCATTTAGTGCATGCTTTAAGGAATCAGGTGAAAGCAAATCTCCTGTAGATAAATAAAGACAAAAAAGCATTAGACTTCATATTGAGAGAGTAGGATGGATAAGGTAGGTAAATTAGAACATGGGGAACCTTGATGCCAGACTATGCTGTCAGCCCAAGAATCATGTAGAGATGATCTACCAGACCTAATAAATATATACATACATATGTACATATCAGCAGATGACAGAAGAAAAAAAAGTAATTTATAAGCAAAATTATAACATTTTTATTTTTAGTCTCTAACTGTTCTTCATAACCCAAATTTCATGGAGAGCTAAAATCACTAGCATCTGTTACAGAAAATCTTTGTCGACAGCCAATAAAGATTCAATACCTACTAAGACTGGATACAGTCAAACCATGGCTTAAAGCTTCTCTGCATATGTGTGAACCAACAAAGCCATTTCCTCCCAAAATAAGCAGCTGAAGCAAGGGCATATTTTATCAGCAACAAGCTCAAATGCATGTGCATCCCTTCAAAGGCAATTTAACATTGCAACATACCTTCTCCATTGGAGGAGTTTTTACCGTCTCTGCTTCCTCAACTTTTGATGAACCATGAAACTTATTAGAACTTATAGACATTGATCTCCCATTTTTCAACACAAACGGTGAACTGTTTTGTCATTAAAGATATAGCTATAAATACATTATAAATAACTATATTATGTGACAAAGTGAAAATCAAGGTTAATAAGATCTATCATTTCGACTAGAATATATCCCTTCTGATATGGCAGGAAATTAGTTCAATGCTTGTATCATGTAGGAATCAACAACATTTCAACAAAAAAGAATATCAAATACATAAGCATAAATACTATTGGAGCAAGGAATTTGAAATAATTTATTGATATATCAAGAAATATTCTACAATTCCTTCCACGGAAATAAACAATGGCAATCACTTAATAGCATTTCGAACATCCTAGCAAAGCATTTAAAATTTCTTTAAAAAAAGCCAATCCATCCTAAGGTATGTGAATAATGGCATTCTATTATTACTCAGAGAATTCAAATTCATCAAATCGGTAAAAAGGTCAATCAAGAGTCCATAAGGAACTTCAGTTATGACCAGAGCTGGTTGCAAATCGTAATTCCTCAAATTCGACTGACAAGTTCATTCATTTGATCAACGCCAGAAACCCATCTAATGAAAACTACCAAAGGTCCTACTTTTACAAGTCAATAATTGACTCATCACGTAAATTAATCTAGTAAATTACAAACCCGGATAAGAAGAAAACTGTACAATACAAATTCAACCAAAACTTGTCAAAATCACAAACAGGTCATTGAGTTGTCACAAACACTCACCAGAATCGGGGAAATGAAACCTTTGAATGCAGCTGCAAACGCGACGCGGCGGCCTTCATTTCTGCCGGTTTCTTTATTCAATTTCGTGGGTTTTGCTTGAAAAAGAAAAAAGAGGAAAGGATCAGGTTAGAGAAATCTTGGGAAGAAAAAAAGGAAATAAAGAGCATTGATTTTGGTTACACTTAGCAATCGACAAAGTGAAAGTAATGGCAGCAAGTAGTAACGACCCACATAACATATGGCGCGGAATATGGACAACTCTAACCGCTTTAGGTTACAACATTGTACAGTATAAAATAATTTGTATAATCAGTTCTATTAATGAGATTTTCTTTTTCTAATGAAAATTTAAATACAAAAACCTCTTAAAATTTAATATATACAATTAATTCGATAAATTTCCAAATTTATTCTGTTAAAAGTAATAAACAGCAAAAAAAAAAAGCCATAAATATTTACACATATATTTCTAATAATTTATCGTCTGGAACAATGAGCCTCCTTTTCTTTTAGCCTTTCAATGCCGAAACCAAAAGCAGAGCGTAAGTGACATTTAGCTTACAAAGATTCCTCTTTTTCGTTGAGCCATCCAGACCCAATTCTCAGAAGGCAAATTAGAGCCTTTTCCTCTCTTACCCTGGTTCGTTAAGGACTGAATTAAATTGTCGGTGAAGCTGTTTTTGAGGTGAGTGCTTCTTAACGAAGCAGCCATTGATCAGCGCTTCTCTTAGCTAGTTTCTATTGAATTGCACTTGTTAATGTTTTGATATTTCATTTTCTTTATCGTCAAATTACGGTCTTTGATTTATCATCATTATTTTTTCATTAAAATCGCGTAACTATTCTTATATTCTTGGTCCATCTTTCATTACTTGCAGCTTTTTTTTTTTATTATTGTTTATAAAGCTAATTTGCATACTGCCGTGTGTTCAGTGTTTACCCCAATTCATATTTACTCAATTAGTTATTAAAGTTGCTGGCTTGGTTTCTGATTCCAATTTCTGCAGTTTAATTACCGATTCTGTGCCATTTCCATCCATTTGCATTTAATCGTTCAATTGTAATCTTTTCATTATCAAGAGAACTATTTTTTTCTTAGTTTTCTTCCGTTCCTACTCGGTTTATTGAAGGTTTGTCGTTTGAGTCGGCTGGTAAAATCCTTGCTGTGAGTTAGCTATTCTAAACATTTCCATTTCTTGTTACAAAGGTATAGAAGCATGGAAAGTCCCCAACAACCAAAGAGGAGAGTGGCTTTTGTCCTGATTGATGGTTTGGGTGATGTATCGTTGCCAAGGTTTGAATACAAGACTCCTTTGCAAATAGCAAATATTCCAAACCTGGATGCTATTGCATCTGCAGGAGTTAATGGCCTCATTGACCCTGTTGAAGTAGGCTTGGCTTGTGGAAGTGATACTGCCCACCTCTCATTATTGGGTTATGACCCACGAGTATATTATAAGGGTCGAGGTGCATTTGAGTCAATGGGTGCTGGATTGGCTATGTCACCTGGTGATATTGCATTCAAGGTGAGTAAATAGGAAAAGTATTCTTTTGGCCATGGCTATACAGTTATTGCCTTCCTTTCAGCCGCCTTCTATTATTGTTTCATGTTTCTTGCTATATTTTTTACAAAGAAATTTAAGCATTTCTAAGAAGTTTTTTTTTAACTGTTGATCTTCTCATTTAATGACTGTTACCGTGCTTGATTTGTAGTCAAATTTTGCAACATTTGATGAGAAAACTGGAATAGTCACCAGCAGAAGGGCTGATAGGCACTTTGAAGAAGAAGGGCCGATTCTCTGTGCTGCTCTTGATAGAATGAAGTTGCCATCCTACCCTGAATATGAAGTCAGAGTCAGGTGGGCAGATATTTTAATTGTGCTATCTTCTTTCTTGATTGATCTAGAAATAAGCATAGACTGCATCTTTTTGTTAAACATTTCTTTGGAACTTTGAAGTTGCCACTTTCTGTGTGGATCCTTCCTGACAAACAAAATGATGGGTGCATGTAATGCAGTATGTGATGTGCGTCGTGGATTCACACCTTATAACCCAAAAGAAATGGAAAGTGAAACAAGAAAAAGGACAAAAATGATTGCCTGACTTGGCATGTTTTGGAAGTAAGCCCATAGTATCTATCAAGAACGAAAATTTGTGTAAATTTTTGAAATCAATAATGGGAACATTGGGTTAAAATAAATAATGGGAAATATTGAGGTCCTTTTCCTATGGTCGGAGTGGAAGGCTTCTTGTTTCAAACATAAGAAAGAAAAATAATGAGAAATCAATCCCTACAGGTATGCAACAGAACATAGATGTGGAGTGGTTGTAAAAGGGCCAAGATTGAGTGGGAATATATCAGGAACAGACCCATTGAAGGACAACCGCTTACTTCTGCAAGCTGAAGCCTTAGATGATAGTGATGAAGCAAAGCATACAGCTGCAGTTGTCAATGAATTGTCCAGGGAGATATCACGAATTCTAGTCTCTCACCCGTTGAATGCAAAACGAGCGGCTGAAGGGAAGAACATTGCCAATATTGTTCTTTTACGTGGATGTGGGATTCGAATTGAGGTGTGGTTCTTATTTCCATCATCAATGTGTCATTTTTTTCCTGTTTCATGGGGGAGCACAATGATATGCTTGTTGAAAGAAAATTGCAAACCCACTTGGAGAATATCTTGATCTTTCTCTCTAAAATTAATTTCAATTGTCAGTTGATTTACTTTTTCCTTTTTTTGTGAGGGAAATGGTTGTATAAACCACCATCCTAACTTGTTTTACTGTCCTTTGATTTTGTGCTGCCCCATTATTAGAGCTTTTAAAATGCACATACACTTTTTATAAAAAAGATAATAATAAAATTTCATGATAATGAATCCAAAATGAAAAAAATATAAACATGAAGTTCTGAGCTTGTTGTTTGTCTTTTATGTTTTAAATATATCACTGTTTGTGCTACAATTTTTGCATTTGACAAATTTTTTAAGGTGGTTACGTTAACTAGTAGCTCTGAACATTAAGGAACAATCTGGCAGTGATATGCATGAGGCTATCATAATCTCTCAAATCTGTTAATTCTGATATGCAAATAATGATGCAAGTTTGCAATATATTGTGATGGTTCTTGCCAATCATTATTTGAGATGCTAGGAAAAAGAGAAGGAAAACGCTTAAGATTATTAATGAAAAGTTTTCACACTATTGGACAAGCTAGTTCTTGTGGGTTTCTATGCTTGAGGATTGGAGTAATTTGCATCACTGAAAGATTTTCTCATTATTGTACAGGTTCCATCATTTGAAAAGAAACATGGGTTGCGGCCATGCATGGTAGCTCCCACTAAAATCATAGCTGGCTTGGGCCTATCACTTGATATTGACATTCTAGAAGCACCAGGGGCAACTGGAGATTATCGAACACTTTTGACTTCCAAAGCGACTGCGATAGCTAAGGCACTCTCTGCTCCTTTGCAGTCTTCTCCCAATGTTTTTGTACCAGGAGAGGATGAGCACAAACCAGGCATACCAGATGGATACGACTTTGGGTTTCTACACATTAAGGTGTTTACAGATGAGCATTGATAGAATTGATCTTTCTAGTTCCAAATACACAATGGCACCTTCTTTAAAAAATTAATTTTTATCGTCTTTCTCTGCCCCCTTTCATCTTTATTTTCTTTTGAACAAAGTTTTTCATAATTTTTATGGTAAACAAAAACAAAATTGTGGAGAATTTAAGGCCACTGGTTTAATTTCTTCTTTTATTATCAACTGATTAAGCTTTGACATTTAGAGTTGAAGACATCTAGCATCTTGTTTGACAAAACATCTTGCAATATGCTTTGTTAAGGCTAATTTGATGTCTCAAAATTGTTTGAATTTTCAGATTATCCTTTTTCTTCTTTTCTTTGCTATTTTTTGTCCTTTCTTTTTTACTTTTTCTGACCCTGGCTAAAATTCGTTTGAACACTTTAAAACCTATGGCCTAAGTTGAATTTTTCTATGCCATTATGACAATGGCTTTTCTTTTTGCATTTCAGGCAATAGATGATGCAGGTCATGATAAGGCGAGCCTTTTCAAAGTTAAGGCATTGGAAGCAGTAGATCAAGCTTTAGGCCAGCTGGCCAAACTTCTTTTGCAGGCAGAATCAACCGGAAAGTTCCAGTATTTCCTTTGTGTCACCGGAGATCACTCTACTCCTGTGGAATATGGAGATCATAGTTTTGAACCAGTTCCATTTGCCATCTGCCGGTTAACAGACTTCGTGGGTGCCGTGGGTGGAGAGCCCATTGTTCTTGCAACATCCCTGGAACCATTTCCTCTTCCAACCATTAAGGCTAGTGAAGATCTAGATGAAGATAAGCTGGGAAAAGATAGAACTAACAATCATCCTATGCCTTTCAGTGGCGATTCAGTTTGTGAATTTAGCGAAATAGCAGCAGCAAGGGGATGTCTTGGACGGTTTCCTGGAGGAGAAATGATGGGCGTCATAAAGGCATTTCTTAAACTAAATGCATGAGATGCTTTTATGGCAACAGGGATTGGCAAAAAGGTTTTCCTAATAAGATGCATTTCGAAACTGAACAAATAACAAGGTCATTATCTGATGATGAGTTTTACATCCTTGAAATTTTTGAGGGTTCTTGATCTAATATTTGAAGAAAATTTATGCAATGCCAAGTCTTTATTTTAAAACAATCCCAAGTAATACTTGATCTTTATCTCATTGCTTATAATCTCATAGATGGTCTAATGCCTGAATCCCAGTTGTCAGGTCGAGCTTACAAATGTTTCTTGTTTTGGTTCATTCATAATTCTGAAGGGAGAGTATTTTTATCTTTTGATATACGATGAGTAAAATCTTTATTAGAACATGTTAAGCAAGCTGTGCTGTCACAATGAATAACTGACTGACCTTTTACTGATTGTTTATTTATTATTAGCTATGATCGAGTCTGACATGATACTTCACTCGGAGATCTTTCTGAGAAGCACCATTTTGCATGTAACAAATGGAGTCCAAGCTTAACACTGAGGTGAGCAAAGCTTTCTGTTCAGAAGTTCTTTAATAACGTTCCTTATCCTGCTAGTTCTATCCCAAGGAGCACCAATCTTCCACAACTGCTTCGTGGGCTTTGAAGTTTTGGCAAAACCAATCTAAATCTATTTGAAAGCCTTAAACATTTCGGCTTTCTTTTAATGCCAGACATTGGCCCTTTTCTCTCAAAACAAATATCTTACGATATAACAATTTCCAAGCCTTGCCCCCAAAAATCATATAATATAATATTTCTAAAAATCAAGAAACAGTCATAATATATACAAACAGGAAAAGGTATTTCTCTATTAATCAGCCATCCTTGGGCTGAGTAATGGCGAGCATGCTGATTAAGACTGTTTGGTAGTATGGTTTGAGGAGAGGGCCAAAACCATTTTCTACGAAAAAACCACCATCTTAAATATTACTGAGGAAAGCAGTTTAGAATTTTTATGTTTTTATTTATTTTGACTGATATTTATCAAATTTAGTTTTAAATTATTTTTAATACTTTTTAACTAGAAGATTTTAAGAAGTGATTTTCGCAGTAACAGATGCAATAGATCCAAATACTTTTTATTAAGTCATCAACAAATAATAAAAAAAATTCCATGCCATATGAAATAAATAGAAAGAACAGAATTTCAAATATCTTGGTAAAATTTTCCCTTTCATGTTCACAATCAAGGTACAAGGATTATAAGGTAATACTATTCTCTATTGGTGCTGAACTCATCCCTCTCCTGGTGTTTTCATCTCTGGCAACATTATAACAAGAGCTGTATATATACCAATGCACATCCATAGAAAATTGTCTGATTAATTTGAATTTAGAATTACATAAATATGAACAAATTGTATTCAAAATTTCATTAGGTAATTTGTCTTGGATGATGAAAAGCTGCAAGGAGAGAATTAACTCGCCTTTCATCTAGTTCTTCTCTAGCATTTTGTCATTCACACGCCACTCAAATGCACAATATAAGTACCTTTTTTTTTCTAATTTCTTTTCAGGATTCATTATTTGATGAATACTGGAGGCAATTTCGTTTATATATATATATAGATGCAATTGCATTTTAAATGAGACCAAGGTATGATGCAGCAAGCTGTCATTATCTCTTGTTTCCCATTTCTATTCCCAGGATTTGCATTCAGCAATCTCTCTCTAAACTGAAATAATTATGGATCTTGCAACTAACATGAGCCCTTCCTGCTGAAAGCTCAGTAAATTTCCTGAGATTTCCTGATACACGAGGTACCTATACCCCAAAAAGAGAGAGTGCAGAAAGTGCCTTTGTTAATTTAGTGCCAAATCATAGGTTCTTGGTCTCTTCTAGTGCGAAGGAATTAGCATTTCCTCTTCTTTTCACAATCTCTTCTTCTTTCTTTTTGTTTTTCTCGTCAAAGCAATTTGTCTCGCTTTTAACAAGCAAGAAAATTGGTATGCAGCGTTAACAGGTTATGTCGGGGTAACAGGTGTTTTGTTTAGTATGGAATTGCCAACGTTAATGCGGTTGATGTAATTCTATCAAGCAACCAAAGAATCCTGGTTCATGATCAACAAGAACTTGTCCAAACAAAACTGCAAATTCTAGTGCTAAAAGAATTGAAAAAGAAAACACTAAATCCTAAAACTTTTCTTAACTTAACCTTATTCTGATTATTATCCTTTATTCTAAACAGGCATCAAGGTCGTGAAACTTTGTCACCTTCTAATTTTTCATTTCAAATCTAACTTTTGCTTCACTTCATACCTTGACCTCAGGCACTTTGGCTAATGATGCTTTGATTTTCTCCTCTTCAAATGACAAGTCAAGCATATTCCCTCGCAAATACTTTTCATAAGATGCTAGGTCAAAATGGCCATGTCCACACATTGCCATGAGAATAACCTTTTCCTCTCCCGTTTCTCTACAATGGAGAGCCTCCCTGATGGTGGCAGCAATTGCATGAGTTGGCTCTGGTGCAGGAATTAGCCCTTCAGATCTAGCGAATTGCAAGGCAGCTGCAATAAAGTAAAACTATTGTATGAACTTGTTCATTCGCTCGCATTCAAACATCATAACAATATTACTAATGCATGAATCACTTGCTAGTTTAAGAAGTCACTTTACTACCGATATGAAATAAAACTTGATGATTCAAGAAGAGGAACATTGTTACCTTGAAAGCACTCAGTCTGAGGAATTGAAATCGCTTCCGCGAAGCCCAATTCATAGACATGTGAAATCAATGGTGCCATACCGTGGTAACGCAAACCACCTATGAACAGAGAATGTATCATTGAAAAAGAAGGGGAAAAGAAATCAGCACATCTGAATTCTTAATAGCAGGACTGCATACCAGCATGAATGGGGTCAGGAATGAAGTCATGTCCAAGTGTATGCATCTTCATTAATGGAGTCATCCCTGCTGTATCACCGTAATCATATGCATAAACACCCTTTGTTAGGGAAGGGCATGCTGTAGGTTCAACTGCTCTTATGACAGGGTTGATTTTCCCACTAAGCTTCTCTCTAATGAATGGGAAACTGAGTCCTGCAAAGTTGGAGCCGCCGCCAGTACACCCTATGATAACATCAGGGGTTTCACCTATGATTTCCATTTGCTTTAGGCACTCCTCACCTATAACGGTCTGGTGTAATAAAACATGATTCAGTACACTGCCCAAGCAATATTTTGTATCAGCATTTGTTGCTGCAACCTCCACAGCTTCTGAAATAGCTATTCCTAAACTTCCTGGGCTTGAAGGATCCTTCTGAAGGAGTTTTCTACCTGCATCAGTAACGGTTGATGGAGATGGATGTACTTTTGCACCCCAAGTTTCCATCATCAATCTACGATATGGTTTCTGATCATATGAAGCTCGGACCTGCCACACCTGTACAAAGATACAAGGTCAGAAATAGTGGAATTTGGGTTGGTCATATGGAAAACAAGAACCAACTAAATTCAGCATTATGACCCCAAAAAAAAAAACTGATTGGCAGAGGCCCCACTATGCAGCATATCGGCAAGGGCAGCATCAAACCACTGGACCATGATGATTCTATGTTTAGACTTGCATCGTAAATATACATGATAAATGAGAAATTTCTAATCAAGCCTGGAATAGTTCGATCTTAGCTTACAAAAATCTGCAGCTGTATTAGATGAAGGTGACTCACAAAACCCATTGTACTATTCAGGAAACCAAGATTGGATTCCAGCTAATTTCATACAGGATATATGCATCGAGACTAATGATTAAATCCATTTGTGTTTCTTACCTCACATTCAAGGCCAAATAAGCTGCACGCAAAGGCCAGTGAACTTCCCCATTGGCCAGCACCTGTTTCTGTGACAACATTCTTGACGCCTTGTTGTGCATTATAAAAAACTTGCGGGACTGCAGTGTTGGCTTTGTGTGATCCAGCCGGGCTCACTCCTTCATATTTATAGTAAATTTTGGCTGGTGTATTGAGAAGTTTCTCCAACCTCTTGGCCCTAAATTCAATTAAAACTATATAAGATGTTCGTACGAGCGGGAAAGGGACACAACACCCAGAAACAAAAAGCATATTTGACATAATATAAGAACGAACCTGATTAATGGAGTTGGACGCCATAGGTCGTAAATGTCAAGAACTTCTTCAGGGATATCTATGAATCTTTCTTCCGATGCTTCCTGCTTAATCAACTCATCAGGAAACAGAGAAGCTAAGTCCTCAGGTTGGACAGGTTCAAAAGTCTTTGGATTCAGTTGAGGAGGAGGTTTCACGGGAAGATCTGCGATGAGATTGTACCATTGTCGAGGAATTTCAATTGCTTTCAAATTGGCATTTGAAGCAGCTTTTGCTCTTGCTCTAAACCCATTTGAAACCCTTAAACACGTTGGCTTTCTCTTCCTTAAAGGACAACCGAGCCATTGCTCCTCGCCTATGAAGAGGAAAACCAAAAGGTCACTCACAAGTACAAAGCATTAATAGAATAAACAGTTAAAGATTGGAAAAATCAAGCACCATATAACTAGAGAAAGATGAAACAGAAAGATGAAACAGATAAAAAAAATTCCATGAAAATGAAGAAAATAGAAACGATCATAGTGGAAGCAGCCTCATTCATGTGTTCCTATACCATACATAATCCCCAATACTAAGCAAGAATCACATGAACATTTTATATCAAAGTTCAAAATGCCTGAATCTTGGAATTACAACTTGAAAGCAAGTCATGTTCTACTTGATTATTCCTTTTATATTATATTCCAGGTCTATTCAGGTGAAGTAAAAGATATAGCCATGAAGTGTGCCCCTTCATCTTTTCCTCAATTTTCCACCACAAGATTGGAGATTAGAACGCTGTTTTCATCAAGTTCAGTCTATTCCTGATGCAATCTAACTAATTTCAGGTGTTACATTACAAGAGCGATGTTTATTCCTGTTTAAAGAATAGATCAAGAGAACTGTTGTATGAAATCTTTGTATGGGCGGGGTGAATCATCTCCAAGGACAATACAGACCTATCCCAAGCATTTCTAAACCATTTATCTTTGGTTTATATTATTGCATTTATTTATTTTCATTTGAAGTTGGTATTATTTATTTAGAACATAGTTCAAACAGTAAGAAGAGCAGATATTTTACTAGGTTCTTGAAAGAATTGACATAATCAGCCAGTAGATCAAGCAACTAAAACAAACTGAAACTTTGGTTCACATCATGCACAGACAAGACAGAGCTCAAATCCGATAAAGAAGTTTAAGATTGATAAAGAACAAGAGGAAGCTGAAACTACAAAAGAAAGCATAA
>CAOGCB010733117.1:0-21093 GCA_948266635.1 Cnidoscolus chayamansa
GAGCTGAGATTCGATCTAGTTCTTGTTCTTGGGTCAAAGCACCAATAAGGAAGCAGAATGAAGATAAAGAAACCAACAATAAAAACAAGAAGAAGAGATGGGTATTGCTTTGAACTGCCATTGAACCCCTCGAAAAGCAGAGTTAGTGATGGTTCAATTATAGGGTCTTACGGAGATTAATGACGCAGAGTTACTACAGTACTAGTAATGCAGGTACTGGGTTAATATGTGAACCTGTAGCATCCTTTAATTTGTTTCTCTCTCTCCTAGGATTCTTGAGAGAGAGACAGAGAAGTGGGTATCTTGAGGGCGAGAATGATCTAGATTATCAGAACTTTGTAGGAAGGAACCATGCGCCCAGAAAAGCCATCATAAATGCACCTCTCAGAAGTCCTTATCCTTGTGTGAGCTGTTACATTTTTATTTATTTTTATTTTATTTTATTTTATTTTTTGTCGACTTACTTATCACTGAATTAAGTTCGTAGACTATAAATGATTCAAGTACACTCAAGCCTAACTCAAGAAACTATTGAATGCCTAAGTTACATTTGTAATAATTAGATAATTACGAGAATTGAGTATCATGAGATTTATTTATTATACATTTATATTATTCATCATTATATTAATAGAAGAGAATATTTAATTATCAATTTTTAAGTAACTTGAGGTTTATGAGTATATTTAATATAAAAATTACAAAATTTATAGTCTGATTGAAGTATACCATATCACATATATAATATATATATATAGTAAACTCACTAATTCAGAGGGCTCTTTGACTTTTCTTTTTTCTTAGGTGCTAGTCTTATCCAAAAGGAGGTTAGGCATCACAGAAGAGCCTTCATTTGATTGGACTTAATTTATCACTCCACAAATTAATGATGGCCTCTAGGGTTTGTTTTGCTTGCAGGTTATCCATCTCAACGATAGTCCGACTTCCTTATGGCCCTCTGTTTCCCTTAATTCTCCATATTTCGCTTCCTATTTTTTTTATTGGTGTAAAAAATACATTTTCAATCTTTCCAGATACAACATACATTTTTTAATTATATTATCTAGAAATCAGAACAACAAGTATTTTAAAATAGCAATTTAAAAGTAGAGTCGTAAATGAACCAAGTTATTTGTGAGCTATTCGAGTTTCGACTCGATAAAATCTTAATTTTGCTCGATATGTTTTCTAAATGAATCAAACTCAAATTCAATTTTTAAACCCGTTTAATAAATAAGTTAGACTTGAGCTTGCAGTATTAGGCTCGTTAAGATTTGAAAGTTCTAGTTTGTGAATACAGTCAATTAATTAATATTATTTAGTGTTAAATTTATTATTTTTTTAATTAAAATTGTTAAGATTATAAAGGAGATGGATTTTTTAGAGAAATTTATTATTCTAGATTAAAAATTTTTAAGATTGTAAAGTAAAAGGTTTATAAAGCTATTCAAGATTTGGTTCGATAAAAACTCAATAAAAGCTCGACTCATTTCTTAAATGAACCAAGCTTGAACTTGTTAATATTCAGCTCAATCTCGAAACAAGTCAGGCTTTGAGGTCGGAAAAATATTAATGAATCAAACTTAAATTCTTTGAAACTCGATCGGCTCAATTCTTTTATACCACTACCCAAAAGAAGAGAGTAGGAATGAGAGAGAAAGAGGGAGAGAGCAAATTGTGTGTGTTTAGCAAATGAAGTACAAATATTTATAAGTGTAAGGGTGTAATTGGTTGAGAAAAATGTGATATCTATTAGAGATGTCGAGGAAAAATTTGCAACCACTTTTGAACAATTTTGAATCACTCAATTTTTTAGTAATGTTTAAAAGATTAAAATTGACCCATACAAAAATAAAAATTTACTGGTGTCACATTTATCTCATGCTTAGAAGGGAAAATTTTGATGATTTATATATAGTTTAGATTTTAGGTTCATCCTCATATGTGCATGCCTAGCCCTTTTCCTTGCTCTCTACTAAGCCCAAGTTGAGCACTTACTTATAAACCAAGTGGGAAGACTTGTAAGAAACCAACGTGTGTTTGCTTTTGAATATAGAGAAAGTTTACAACAATCCCTATATATTTCAAAAGCTAAACATTTGTTGGGTTAGAAGCTCAAGTTTAGATTTTATTTTTAATCTAGTGCCTTTCAGAATATGAACTAGACCTAAACTTGATAATATTTAATATACATCAATTTTGGAGAAGCTTTTTTTTAGTTTTTATGACCCAAAAAAATATTTTATGTGAGTTATCATATTACATTGTCAATACTTGTTATTAGTGTTGGTTCCTGCTTATAGACCTGGCTTATACCTAATAATTCATGAGTACTCTAGAGATTGTATCAAAATCTCATAGAAGTGGCCCCACTTCACACTCATATCGGTGATTTTATCAGATGTATACTACAATTTATACACCATTCATAATGGATATGAAATCATTAAGAACTTTTAGTTTATCCTCTTATTTAATGCAACCTAGCACTTCTCATATAATAGGAAGGGACAAAGATAAATAGTGTAGCAAAATTAACAAGTGACTTGCTATTACCCATTTAAACTTTATGCATGTGACCTCCAATCACAATGGTTAGGTTCCCATTAGTATTAGTTTTTCAAATTGGCTCAAGTCTCATTCCCATTGATATTTCACTTATTAATTTCCTTCCTAAAGATTTAGTCAAAGGATTGGCCAAATTCACTTTTGACTTTACATAATCAATGGATATAATTTTATCTTTCAGCAACTATTTAACCATAAAATGTCTTAGGCGTATATGTCTTTTTACTATTGAAAGCTTTATTCTTCGCAATGACTATTGCCACTTAAGAATCACAATGTAATGACACAGAAGGTTTTGGTTGCATTTCCAATGGAATGTTTGCTAAGAAATTTCTTAGCTACTCAGCCTTATTTTTAGCTAACTCAAAAGTTATAAACTCTAGTTCAGTGGTGGATTTGGCAATAATAGTTTGTTTAATTAATTTTCAAATAATTGTACCACTACTTAGAGTGAATACATAACCATTAGTGGATTTTATCTTATTTGACTTTAAAATCCAGTTAGCATTATTGTAACCTTCAAATACAATAGAAACTCCAATATAAAGTACCATAATTCGTATTACCTCTCAAATATTTCATTAGTCTGACTATCGCAACCCAATTATTACTGTTGGAATATGTATATATTTGCACTATCTACACACAACGTAAGGTATATCAAGACAAGAAAAATTCATTAATTTCTACAAACTTCAAATAATATGTGCATACTTAGATTGAAAAACAAGATCAACCTTGTTTTTCTTTAATTGAAAGTTAGTATCATAAGGAGTACTCATATGTGTGACATCAAAATATTCCAACTTCTTTAGAAGTTTCTCAACATCTTATTCTTGAGATAACTTACACTATCATTTTTTTTTTCTTATGATTTTAAGTCCCAAAATCACGTTTGCTTCACCCATATCTTTCATATCAAACTAAGAAGTAAAAAAAAAAAAACACTTTGTTAACTTGTATCAAAGATGAATATATAATCTACAAACAAATAAATAGTTACACAATCACCTTGTACAAGCTTCGTATATACACATTTATCAACTTCAACAGGAGAAAAATCATCACTGTTACAGAATGTAGTATTTGATATGTATTGGGAGATAAATAAGAATTGTAGATAGTTGAGAACTATCAGGAAAGATAGAAGGTAGAACTTGAGTAGGTCACTGATTTAGGATATATTTTACTTATATATATGTATATCAATCTCTTCATAATGATCAATAAATCTCTCATATTCTTTTCAACATGGTATCAAAGCCTAGGAAGTATTTTTTAGAGAGTTATTAAAGTTTCAGTTTCTAGTCCACACCATTGAATTTTTAGATCACCCATTTAGGGTGACTAATTTTTGTCACCACCAATCCAAAAAGGTCTGTCTACTGTCGGCCAGCCTTCTATAAGAAATCGGCGGCCAAACCTCTAGCGGTTAAGTCACACACGCCGGTGGAAGTTCTGGTGACACTCCCATGTGCTGGCGAGTGAGGGCGCGTGAGCCACTTTCCGGTGACCTCCTTCCACCTCCAGCGTCGCCTCCTTAAATCTGGTATGGGTCTGGGTCCGATTAAGTGTTCGGTTGGTTCCTTCTAGGTGCTTTTGGTGAATTTTTCAGTTGGTTTGAATTTCAGGTTTTGGTTTGCTATGCCATCAATTTATTTGAGCTATCTTTGATTTGATTTTTTTTGTGGGATTTGTTCATTCTCTATTTAAATAATGACCAAAAGTAAGACGATCGAGGATAAAATGGTAGTTGATCTAATTCTTGTAATGACGAAGTTCATAAAACATAAGTTAAATGGCTCAAATTATTTTGAGTGGAGCAAGACTGTTTGAATTTATCTCTGAAGCATCAATAAAGATGATCACCTTATCATGGATCCCCCAATTGATGAAACAAAACAAATATGGTTGAGGGAAGATGCTTGATTATTTCTACAGATTCGAAATTCTATTCAGAGTGAGGTAATTAACTTAATCAATCACTGCGAGTACATTAAGGAATTGATGGATTATTTAGATTTTCTGTATTATGGTAAAGGCAATATTTCTCGTATCTATGATGTGTGCAAGGCCTTTTATCACTTTAAGAAGCAGGATAAAATGCTCACTATGTACTTTATAGATTTCAAGAGGATTTATGAAGAACTGAATTTGTTGCTACCCTTTAGTGCTGATGTAAAAGTTCAACAAGCTCAACATGAACAAATAGCAGTTATGAGTTTTCTTATTGGTTTACCTTCAAAATATGAAACTGCTAAATCTCATATTCTTTCTAGTCCTGAGATATCCTCTTTGCAAGATATTTTCACATGTGTGCTTCGTACAAAAACTTCTCGGATCTCACAACCTGTCAATGTTCTCTTATTAGTCATGATAGTAGACAAAATAATAGAGCAGGAAACATGAGTAACCTTCATAGTACAGAAAGCATCCCTAATATTGATAAAATGTTATACCCTTAACTAGAAACTTCTTCCTTGGAAGATAAAATCACCACTATTAGTCCTCCTTCAGATCTTGACATCCCTATTACTCTTTGAAAAGGCAAACATAAGTGTACTTATCCTATTTCATCTTTTGTGTTATATACTCAATTATTGCCTCTTTCTCATTGCTTTCTCACCTTCATAGATTCAATATCTATTCCTAAAATTGTTGGGGAAGCTTTATCTCATCATGGCTAGTGTACAGTAATGATAGAAGAAATGTTGGCTTTAGATGCTAATAATAATTGGGAATTAGTGTCTTTACCTGCAGGTAAGGAAGCTACTGGTTGTAAATGGGTGTTTACAGTAAAAGTAAATCTAGATGGTTTTGTAGCTCGTCTAAAAGCACGCTTGTTGCTAAAGGTTGTGCTCAAACTTATGGGGTTAACTATTCAGATATTGTTTCTCTTGTAGCTAAACTTACTTCTGTTTGACTATTTATCTCTATGGCTACTACAAATAATTGGCCTTTGCACTAGCTTGATATCAAAAATTCATTCCTCTATGGAGATCTTCAAGAAGAGGTGTATATGGAGCAACCACTTGGTTTGTTGCTCAGGTGGAGTCAAATAAAATGTATAGGCTTCGCAAATCCTTGTATGGTTTAAAGCAAAGTCCTCGTGCTTGGTTGGATGATTTAGTGAGGTGGTTCAAAATTTTAGCATGAAGAAAAGTAAGTCTAATCATTTTGTATTTTATAAGCATTTCGAGAAGGGCCTAATTTTATTAGTAGTCTATATAGACGACATAATTATTATAGTCAATATTATCACTAGAATTTCATCTCTCAAATCATTTCTTCAAGACCATTTTCAGACAAAAGACTTGGGCATGTTAAAGTATTTCTTCGGTATTGAAGTTTTAAGGCGTAGAAAAGGCATTTTTCTATCTCAGAGAAAATATGTCCTGGATTTGCTAGCAGAAACAGGAAAATTAGGTGTTAAGCCTTGTAATACACCCATGACACCTAATCTCCAACTTATAACAGAGGATGGTGAATTATTTGAAGATCTAGAGAGATATAAGAAATTGGTTGGAAAATCGAACTACTTAACAGTAACTTGTCTTGATATTGCTTACTTTGTCATTGTAGTTAGTCAATTTATGTCTACTCCAATTGTCACTCATTGGAATGCTTTGGGACAAATTTTATGCTATTTGAAAGGAGCCCCAGGACTTGGCCTCTTGTATAGAAATCATGGACACTCAAATATTGAGTGCTTTTCTAATGCAGATTGGACAGGATGCAAGGTTGATAGGAGATCAACTTCAGGTTACTGTGCATTTGTTGGAGGTAACTTAGTAGCATGGAGGAGTAAGAAGTAGTGAGTAGTTTCTCGATCTAGTGTTGAATCGAGAGTAGTTTCTTAATCCAATGCTGAATCAGAATATAGGGCAATGGCACAAACAACATGTGAAGTACTATGAATTTCTCAGTTTCTAGAAGAGATTGGAATCAAAATCCTTTGCCTGTGAAGATGTGGTGTGATAATCAAGCTGCTCTACATATTGCTTCAAATCATGTGTTTCATAAACGGACCAAGCATATTGAAATTGATTGTCACTTTATTTGTAAGAAAATTTAGGAAAATATTATTTTAATTGGACATGTTAAGACTAGAGAGCAGTTGACAGATGTTTTTACAAAAGCTTTTAATGGTGCTCGTATTGATTATATTTGTCAAATTGGGCATGATTGATATCTATGCTCCAGCTTGAGGGGGAGTGTTAGAAAATGTAGTATTTGATATGTATTAGGAGACAAATAAGAATTATAGGTAGTTGAGATCTATCAGGAAAGATATAAGGCAGAACTTAAATAGGTCACTGATTTATGATGTATTTTACCTATATATATGTGTATCAATCTCTTCATAATGATCAATAAAACTCTTCTATTCTTTTCAACAATCACTAATCAATACTTGGTCAAATTATTCATGTCATTATTTAGGTGCTTGTTTTAAACTAATAAAGATTTAATAAGTTTACAAACTTTTTTTTCTTCACAAAAAACAAAACAACCCCCAAGCTGCACCATGTAAATTTCGTATAAATCACCATTTAAAAAATTATTTTTACATCCATTTGGTGATTGAAAATTTTATGTATTGATACTAAAACAATCAAAACTCTGATAGAATATATTCGACTACAGGGGCAAAAATGTCAAAATAATCAATATCTTGTTTCTATGTAAAATCTTTTGCTACTAATCTTGCTTTATATTTATCAATTGGTCCATCAATATTGTATTTCATTTTAAAAATCCATTTGCAGCCAATAGATTTAACTCTGGAGGTAAATCAACTAAAATCTAAGTACCATTTTGTATAATAGAATCAAGTTCAATTTTTATTGCTTCATTTCAAAAAGGAGCTTCAAGAGAAGAAATCACTTTGGAAAAGTTTAAAAAGTCATTTCCAAAGGTAGTCAATTTTCTTTGTTTTTTACTTCTTAAATCTTTTCTATTCTTTTCAAAGTCATTTATACTTAGTGCATGAGATTTTTTTTTTTTTTAGATTTCAAAGAAAAAAATTTCAAAAAATTCAATATTTTTCATCTCAATTATACTATCACAATCAAGCACATCAATTTTTAGAATAAAAAAATTTATAGGCAACACTATATTTAGCATAACTTATAAACATGCAATAAGAGATTTTAGAACCTATTTTCCTTTTCTTAGGATCATGAAGCATTACTTTAGCAAGACACCTCCACACTTTTAAATATTTTAAGTTAAGCATATAACTTTTCCAAAGTTCGTATAGTGTTTTATCATCTTTCTTATAAGGTATCATATTTTGTATATGACAAGCAGATAATAAAGTTTTTCTATAAAGACTACTGGGTACTGAAGAGCTCACAAACATGGCATTTATCATTTCTTTTAATGTTCCATTCTCTTTTCAACTACACCATTATATTCATATGAATAAGGAGGAGTAATTTCATGAATTATTCATTATTTTCCCAAAATCATTAAATAAAATATATTCACTCCCTTTATTTGATCAAATTCTTTTTTTTTTCTATTTAACTGGTTTTTCACTTTGACTTTATATATCTAAACATATCAAAGGCTTCGTCTTTATTTATAAGAAGATAAACTTTAGTATATTTAGAATAATTATCAATAAATATTACATAATATTTTTTACCATCTCTAGTCATATTTTGTTTTAGATGTCTAAAGCTTATTTGTATTAAAATAAGTAATTTAGATTCTTTATGTACTGTTAAGTGTGATTTCTTAGTTAAGTTAGATTCAATAAAAATTTCACATTTATTTAAATTTGTATTACTAAAAGTAGAAATTATATCAAGATCTTGCATTTTTTCTAATATATGAAACACTAACATGGGTCTAGCATGCCCATATCAATGGAGTCAAAAAAGTAAGCAAAAGATGCCATTCTCATTTATTATTTCAAAAACATTAAGAAGGAAATCTTGATTACAATAATATTTGTTCATAAAAGTACTATGTTTTGTAGTACAATTTTGTCAAACTCAAAAGAGACTTTATATATAGTCATTCCTAAGAGAGTCATGGAAATTAAATTTGCTCTCATAAATGGTACATGGAGAACTTCACTAAGAGAGAAGATCTTTCAAAATGTGAGCTTGAGAATAACATTCCCCTTACTAAGGACACTTGTAGTCCTTAAATTACCAAGATATACATGTTCTCCTATAGCACTCCCTACTTGAATTGCGAAGAGCCTAGATAGGGTGTGCTGCTCTTATACTGATTGTGCATATAACATGTCAAGTCATATTAAATAATCTTTATATTCAAATACTAATAGCAAAATTTCAAATATTTGTTTCCATCTCAGTTATAAAACTCCATCAACTTTATTAACAATGTTATCATTATCTAGATTGTATATGTGCTAAAATACCAAAATACTTTTAATTATAAAAGACAGACCATCTATGATGATTTCTGTTATCGGAGATCTTCAATTCACGTATCCTATTCCTATTGCCTTATACGACGCGTGTTAAAAACTAACACGTTGAGCTTTATGCTTAGTAGGTGTATATAAAACATATATCTAAACAACATATAACCATTTTCATAAATATCTGAATCAAAATATTCATTTAATCACATATAAAAAATCACATGTAATTTTTGTAAGCATTTCAATTATATGTTTTTCATATGAAATAACTCTATCACATATTTCTAAATAATACTTGTAACATATCATAATCTATTAAATTTGTACTTCTTATATTTCAATTGTATAACCATGTCATCTTTTTTATATCACGTCATATTCAATTCATTACATATTGTGTCAGATTATCCATGTTCATATCAAATTGTCAGATAATATATTAATCACATAATTTATATATTATATATCTATCAGATTATCATATTATGTAATGTTTTTCAACAAATTATTAACAAATACAATCATAAATATTTCTCATATTACTTTCAAGTAATTTTTTTTGAATTTATACATATCAAATTGTTCGTGTATCAAATCATATTATATCGAATTTATTATATATCAAGTAGGGCTGAAATCCATCATATTCAAGTAGCGCTGAAACCCATCATATTCAAGTAGGGCTAAACCCACCATATTCAAGTAGGGCTAAACCCACCATATCATGTCATATCAGATTTACTAGATATAAAGTCATATCAATTCAATTTCATCATCTATCAAATCATATTATTTCAAATATCATATTAAACATGTTACTCACAAACTCTCTTATAATATTTAGGACCATAAACATTTCAGTAGTATCGACTGCTAGATAAGGGACAATCAAGTAGGGCTGAAATCCATTATATGAAGTAGGGCCGAAACCCACCATATACATATATGGAACCTACTACCAGTCAAGTAGGGCCAAAATCCACAACATATAGGTGGAGGGCACATTGGGCCAGTCTATGTCGGGTACATAACTGTAGCCCAAAAAATCCATATAACGGTGTCAATACTGCGAGGCTTTATGGCATATGATACCCTTATGCTAACCTCGTATCCCACATCAAAAATTACTAGGGCCAAATCTTAAATTATCATCAATTTAATATCATCATAAAGTTTCCATATCACATGCATTCATTCATCATTGCATAATTATTTCCATGTCATGTCTATCATGCAATCCATTTATTCTTATTCACATATCATGTCATATTATATCTGAATATTAGACATTATATTCAGACTTCCAAATATCATATTATTCTCATCTTAAGTCATCTCGTATCAAATATCATATATTTTATAGTCATGATCTAATAATAATTTAATCACATCAGAGAATTTCTATATCACCTATATTTGTCAAAATTCACTATATGTATATCAATAATATATTATATTTTCTTCAAATCCACAATAGTTTTAAAACATCATTCCTCTATTCATATTCAAATAAACTCTAGTTAGAAATTATGTATGTAACCATATCAACACCTAAACTCAATAAGAATAATATTATTTAAAAACCAAACTCAAGATTTATCAAGATTATCAATTACACATGCATAACACATATTTTCCTTATTTATATATATTAATCAAGTTATTATATAATCCTTCATTTTCTAATTAACTTTTTTTTATAAATCATGTATTATTTCATTATTCACTAGATTAGTAGCATTTCATGTTATCTTTCATATTTCACGGTGACTTCAAACATACACGTCTTACTATTAAAGTTCACAGTAACTATTTGTTATCTTTTCCTCAATCTTTAAGTCCATATCATTTTCAAATACCCTCTTAAAAGTCATGTTCATATCTAATAACTATCAATATCAACTTAAATTAAACATAAACTTTTATATCAAATGTTTACTGAACCTATTCAATAAAGAACAAAAACAAACATCAATTAATTCCTAAACTCCCAACCATTTCAACTTGCAAAACAACTAAACACAAAACATAAACTTTATCTAACACCTAACAAAATATCAAAAGAGACATAAAATCTATCTCCAAACCTTAAACAAAATTCAATAATATTAGCACCTAACCTATTTCTCCAAGCTTTAATTTTCCTTTTCTTTCTCCTTTTCTCCTCTTGTATCACGACAAGCACCCTTTGAAATAACCCTTCCACCGTGACTTCACTTTACTTCTTACTAATTTCTGCTTCAATTCAGCTCCTCAAGCTTCCTTTAATCTTAAAATGATATTTTCCTGTAACTTTACAATTTCTAGGTTTTATAATTGAGATAAAATATGAATGAACTAAAGCAACTATTTTACGCCAAAGTGAAGAATAACAACAGAGTTGCCCACTTTTGTTCACTTCCTGCCACTTAATATCCTACTTAGGACAGGTGGAACACTTAGATTAAATGGTGTTGTCACTAATTTTTCCTTTTTGACAAGTGGAGGGTCAAGATAGGTCGACACCTCTTAATCTAAGGTCTAAGTTAAATGTCCACATTTTAATTTCACTTAAATTCCATCTAAGCAGACTTCCACATTGTCCAACCGAAGCATCATGGTCCCAAGTCCTTTATGACCAAGACATATGGACTTTTCTCCCTATCTCTCACCTTTCTCTCCTTCTGGTCCTTCCTAGCCGAGACATTTACCATTTTATCACTTATACTCGAGCCTTTCATAAGTCATTTCCCTCCTTATCTCGGCCACCATGAATGTGATTCACACATGGTCAATTTGTGTTCAAATGGCCATTTCCTTATCTCATCCTATTCGAAATAGAGCCATGAATATCTTTTATTCTCTCTCTCTCACCATGATTCAAGCCGAGACATGGCTAACCCTTCTATTTGTTTCAAAGCTGAGAAATTCATCCATCTACATCTCTCATCCCATTTGTGACCTAGCCATCCAAGACCTAGATACAAGCTTATCTCATCCTTCATGACTTAGTCAAGATACACATGCCATAACCAATATTCACCACCAAGCAAAGTTCATGACTGAATCTTCACTTGCCTTCAACTCCTCTCTTCCATGAACAAATCATCCTTTATCCAAGACATAATTCCAAGTCTTTTAACCGAGAAATATTTCCATCATAGTCAAAAGTGAGTTAGGATTTCAGTTCACATAATTTTCAACTAGGGTTTAATTAATATTCTATTCTAGTTTAATCATATTGCACAAAAACAATCAAAGACAATTTCACATATTCAAAACTCCAATTGTCATATATCAAATCTTTCATATAATGTACACACACTCTAGTCCATCATAGTATTAGGCATTTTTAAGGTGTTACTTCTCCTCCTTCTCTAACAATAGTTTAGGAGGTAAAAGTATTTCTATTTGTAAAGATATGCATAGTAGCATTAGAGTCTGCTACCCATTCTTACACATAGGGCACAACAAAAGTTTGAGAAATGAGTATAACTATAACATCATCTAATTCAACTAAATTTACTTTTGGCTTATGAGGATTGCCATTTCTCACTCTTTTCCTGTACTAGGGTTGATGATGACTAGACAGACCACGTAAAAATAATTTCCTTTCTTTTTAAAGTGGGATTATTAGTTTTAGGTGTGTAATTAGGTTTTTTATGATCACACTTTTTATTTGGCTTGTCCGTGTTTTCTTGTACTAGATTTGCCCTCACAGCCATCTCATTTTCTCTTGTACTTTTGAGTTCCCTTTTGTTTGTGTCTTCAATGATGATGTGAGTGATGAGATCTAAAAGTGACAATTGCTTGTGCTTTTTCTTTGATTATTGCTTGTAGTCATTTTAAGATTTTAGTAATTTTTCTATCAACAGCTCGATAATAAATTCATCTTATAGTGTAATAATTTCAGCTTTTAGATCCTCTAAAAGTTTATGGTACTCATCAATTTGCATTTTGATATCTTTGCCATTTATCAAAAAGTTTATAAATTACTTAAATTGCCTTTTGCTTCCCAAAAGTTTATGGTACTCAAAAAGCTTATAAAAGTTGCCAATGACAAATTTTTGCTTCCCAACATACTCAGACACTGTATTTTAGACTCATTGAATCCAAATTTCTTTTGCTTCTTTATAAGGGCAATAGACATCAAAGAGATCATATATATACCTTATTAGAGTAGGTCCAAATTTCGTGCAATTTTTTATCAGAATCAAAAGGTGGTTTTGAATTAGTGTGGGCAACAACTACACATTGCATATCAAGAATGGAGAAATTTTACTCTTGCCATCTTTTAAAATCACGACTTAAGAAAATCTCAATTTTTGATATTTATAATAATTGCTTTACATAAGAAAAAGTATGCATGGTTGCTGATATAGATGCATGTGCGGTTGTACTAAAAAATAAGTAAAATATAACAACAAAATTTACTGATAAAATTATAGAAAAAATAGTCGCTAAAATAAATTAACGACCATTTACCGACCATGTTCATTACGACGATTAAATTAGCGATGATTTACTAATGAAATTTTGTAGCTATTTTTTTTTTGTTTTCTTATAGTTTGGGATAGTAATAACAACAATGATGATGGTGACAAGCACAATAGAGTTGTTTGAAGCAGTAACGAGATCCATAGCAAATCCTTTAGATTGTTATAATAATAGCACAAAAAAGAGATTAAGCTTGAAGAGTGTAGTTCACTAGCCTAAAAGTTACTTACAATCCCTCAGGATACAATAGGCCCTTCTAGATTGTATTATTTAGGAATCAAAAGAACAAGTATTTTAAAATAGCAACTCATTAGAAGAGAGTAAGAGTGAACAAGAGAAATAGGGAGAGAGAGCAAAACTATATGTGTATAGCAAATTAAGTGCAAGTATTTATAGATGTAAGGGTGTGGTTAGTTAAGAAAAATAATATGGTTATTAAGAAAAGTGTGATAGTAAAAAGGTTATAAAAATTTGCAACAACTTTTAAATAATTTTAAATCAGTCAATTTTTTTTTACTATTGTTGCTAAGATTTAAAAGATTAAAAAAACTAACTCGTACAAAAATAAAAATTTGATGGTATCACATTTATCTCACGGGCAAGAAGGGGGGGATCTAACGATTTGTACACAGTTTGAACTTTTAGGTCCATCCTCGCTCGCATGAGCCTAGTCTTTTTCCTTGCTGTCTACTCTGCCCAAGTTATGCACTTACTTATAAAGCAATGGAGAAGATTTGAAAGAAACCAATGTGGGATTGGTTTTGAAATATGAAGTTTATAACACATTATCTCTAACCCAAACTATTGTAGGATTTAACATCTTTCTATACTTAGGACCAAACTCATGTATTGTTAAATACAAAGGAGAGGCTTAATATTAAATGGGAAATCTCTAATACCAAGTTAATAATATATACAGAGCCTATCTCCCCCCTAAAGGCAACTCAAGGAGATAAGAGTGCCAAAGGCAAGAGATATATTACCTTATCCCAAATTAATATGTGATTTTAATAAGGGGTGCTTTGTGTTCTTACAACAACTTCTCTTTCATCTAGTCTATTGAAAATATAGATTTAATACTTTCTCATCTAGCACATCAACTGTTGTTGATCTTTAGCTTATTGTTTGTCTAAGATAAGTATAATTTTGATCAACAACATTTATGTGATTCTAAATTGATGAAGAAGTATGAGATCTCATGATCTAGATGCTTTCAATATGGCCCTCCTTTCAAAACAAGAGTGACATTCTATCAAAATCATAATTCTTACTAGTGAGAGTCTTTAAGGAAAGATATTTTCTCTTTACCGTCTTTATGAATTCACTAGTAACAACCATCATAATACCCTAGAAAATCTTCATATCCAAAGAGTAGTTCTTACAGCCTAGGATACCATTTTAGAGGTTTTAAAACATATTTAGAGGTAAACTAGAGTTCAAGTAATTGACATCAAGAGATGCTAGCCTATCTTGATGTGCTTGCTTGGACCTATGGTTAATCGAAATGTTTGTCTTTAATTCATCTATATTTACAATATTTAAAATTATATTCATAATCCATATAGAATTTGAAAATAAGTTAATTTAGAGGGATAAAAACTAAGCATAAAATCTAGCTATACACTTATTTTGTAACATCCCCTACCTAGTTTGGGTGTAGACCGGATAGGGTATGTACCTCTTATGCTATTATACATTTAATGGTCTAATTATTTAAAAAATAGCTAATACAATTTAACAAATAAGAATCACAATTTAGAACTCTACCATATTCAAATTGAAACTCTATTTATACATTAATAATATACATAAGTTATTCACGATGTATCCTTTTTATTACTTTTTAACAAAATATTCATATACTAAATTAACTCCTATGTACATACTAGCTACTAGAAATAAACTGTACAATAAATAGTACAGACCAACGGTAAATTAAGGGATGAAGTTGTGAAGGTTCGATCATGTGTGGTCTTAAAGGGTGAGATGTCTTGGATTGGGATGAGAAAAAAAAAGGAGAGAAAAGATAAGAAAAATGGAGAATGGTTCATGATGTCTCAGTTGGAAATGAATGAATTAATGAAGATGAGATTCAAGTGAATCTTAAGTGTAAACCCTAATTTAATAAATTATGTATGTTGATCAATAGTTAATTATAATTGATAATTAGGTCAAAATATATTTGTTGTTTGAATAAGAATGGTCGGATATAGAAGATTAAATATGAGGGATAATAATAAGTAAATGAATAATAGGTTTATAGATGATGGACTCACGGATTGGGTAGGTTTAGGGAAGATATGTGTCTTGAATTGATTGTAAAATACATTGATAAACAGGAAAGGTTTGAGAGAATTATGTAATAGAAAAGCAAATATAATGGTCACTGTATGGTTATTTGGTATAGAAATATTAGGAAAATTGATGTACTCAATAAAGATTAATTGAATGATGTTACTATATGTAAAATTAATATACAATATATGGGTATATTATAGTTGAATATCATGTGAATAAAAATAGATATAAATTATAATGAAATAAATATGATCCCGGTTATTTAATGTGGGATGCAAAGTTAGTTTAACGGCATGATATGTTATAGGGACCCTGCAGTATTGCCTTTTTGCGTTGTATAGATTATCGGGACTACAATTAGATACTCCACGTGGATTGGCCCAATGTGTCCTCCACCACACAAAGATATTCTCTTATATATCGATCTATCTTGCTTAAATGTACACGGGCTTTAATAATAAATGATGTAATAGTAATATACTACAGAAAGATAAATAGTATGTTAATGGTAACTAATGATGCAAATATGTTACAAAATAATAGATCAATAAATATTAGTAAATTATTTGGACTAGTAAATAAGCATAGATGTGTTAATTGTTTAAATGATATTTTATTATTAATTTTATTTTGTTATTATATGTTATATTTTATTTTGTTCATCTATTGAGCGAAAATGCTTAGTGTGTTGATTCTTACCATTCACAGGTCAAACAGTGAGATTAGGAAAAGGACAATTTAATTTACAGCTGGTTTGTACTATTGACCGTACTAGCCTAGATGAGGATGGAGAAGTATTTAATGGGGAAGATAGGTTTCTATCTTGAGTCCTATGATGGATTATCAGTAGTGTTGACTTGACTCAGTGATAAGCAAATATGAACTACGGATTCCAAAAATGCTATCCTAATCCGCCTAGATTGAAACTTAATCATTGATAGAAACCATTTTTGGATTTATAAATTGATGGTGGTTTTTTTGATCAAATATAATCTAATTTGATTTTTTTTATCATTAATTTCATTACATTTATAAAAATTTAGACATTATTTTTAAATTATTTTCAGTTTAAAATCCAACTGAAGAAATGATGATTCTGATAATTAAACTGTATATTTTAGTTACTATTTCTTCTGACCTTTCAACACATAGAAAATGCATCAATATGTGTATGTGGTGATGACTCATAAGAATTAATGAGTGTGGGGCTGTGACCACTAACAGCCTGTCTAATTGGTTCCTTGAATGTTGGCTCATATCTGTCTTCTCTGAGTGAAATGCTTTTTCTTTTTGTTTATTCTTGACTTTAATTATCCAACAAAATTGAACCTTTTAATTTAATTTAATTATTAGATAAATATAGAAATTTAATTAAAAATTAAAAAATGTCAAAGCTAATTAATTAAATTTAAAAATGAAACTAATTTAATAAAAAGTTAAAATTAAATTAAATCCACTTTATCCATTACTTAACTATTTAAGTCAACATAGTTGCTAGAAATTTGAATCTCGAAAAATAATTGATTCTTAGGTCGGATGAGTCGTTCAACGAAAGCAATATTATTTGCTAATAAACTTTTAACTTAATTTATTAATTATAATTTAGTTAGTTAGATTCAATTTTGATAAATCTATAATTATCTTGAATTTATAAGTACAGGTAGCGAAAATTGGTGATAAGATAAGAGAAGGAAGATTTAGATGGTTTGGGCATATTTTACGGAGACCTACCCATGCGGCGGTTCGCAAGTGGGAGAACTTGATGGTTGATGGGGCTAAAAAAGGTAGAGATAGACCTATGACAGTTTGGAAGAATATAATAGACAGAGACTTATGAGCCTTAAATATTGATGCGGATTTAGTTAGTAATAGACTTGAATGGAGGCGTAAAATCCGAGTAATGGAAGGAGTCTAAGGCGTGTGATTGTGATATTGACTGTGAGCTTATTTGTTAGAAGATCCATACAACCGACCCCAACTTATTTAGGACTAAGGCTTTATTATTGTTGTTGTATCTTGGATCTATAAATAGTCAGACAAAGCAGATCTTTTAATTTATTAAAAAAGTATTTAATAAATATATTTTAATTAATTTATTTGGTATAAATGGTATTTAGATTTATGTATTTATATTATTAGTATGTACAATATTAATTATATATATTATTGATTTTCTATAATTTTAAATATATATTATTTTTTTTAAATTCTAAAATAAATATAAATTAATAAATTTACAAAAATTATGGCTAATAATTGTGGTCAACGGAAGTTGTTAGAATTTGTTCACCAAACCATCTTCCAAATGGAGTTGTTGATTTTCTGAAATTTTATCCAATCATGCAATAGTTTCGGGTATATGATTGACTAAGCATCATATGACCAGTAAATATTAATTAACTTTTAATTAAAATTCAGATTCATATAATTAATTTATTATAAAAATATAACAATTAATTATAAAATTTATAATTATTTAAATTATCGATAAATTAAATTACTGAAAAGAAATATTATAATTATATAGTATTAGATCTCATTTTATGATATTTAGTTGTAAATTAAATAATAGCTATTTGCATTAATTACAGTTCAATCATGTCCATTAGAGGATACTTTAAGTAGTCTGTCTTTTTCTTTTCAAAGTATAAATATATATATATATGAATTTTCTGTCTGTATGGATGTATTTGTGTGTTCAATCAGTAAATTTAAAAAGAATAAAAGAGGGACATGTGGTGAGAAGAAGTTGATTCCTTCAATGGACAGTTAATGAAATCCTTAATTAGTGACAGTCAGACAGTAATTAGTGTTAAGGTTCCAAAATTTTTTCTTTCTTTAGATGCGATCTGCCCATGATTTCCGAGATGTGCTTCCTCTCTTGTTTTTATTAACATCACATGTTTGCATATTATTTTCAGCCATTTGCTCTTCCGCTCAAGCCTGGAACCTTTATATATATATATATATATAATAAATTCTAAATATATATCTTAATATATGTTTATGTATAATATTCTAGTATTATTATTTATATTATTAGTCTCTAATATTAATTATATTAATTATTTTATAATTTATATATGTACATTATTTACATAGTTATAATGTTTTATAAATTTAATTTCAGTTTTCATAAACTAGAAATTAAGTCTTTTTTTCACTTCCTTATTTTACCACCATTTCATATTTGAAATTATATGTAGTAACACAAGTGATATTCATACACCTTTTTCTAGTTAAACTCACATAATATATATATAGTTATATTGAAAGGACATGATCTTGCTTGTTTATGATCTAAGTATATGTTTTTTTGTAAGGATATGACTTTTGATGATATGAAATTGGATTAACCTGTAACAGCTCGCCTTCTCGTACTGCAACCGGCGTTAGAATCCTGACCACCCTCAAGATGATCGAAACCCTAACAAATCGTAAATATTAACATCATTATCGATATATATATATATATATATATATATAATCTCATGCATAATAAAGAATTTTAGTACAACATTAACATAAGGAATAATTAAATTTTCAGTACTGATGTCTTACATTATACCCGTACACATCATCGTGGTGAACATAAATGTAAGTGTCTTACATTATACCCGTACACATCATCGTGGTGACCATAAACATAAGTACCTAAAAATTTTATCATAAATATTTAAATAGTACATGAGATTATAAAAAATATGTTCTTTAACATTTACATATCCTAGGGGCAAAACAAATATAAAACTACATCACAGTGCCACATTCGAGCTACCCGATGTTTACTGGTACGTCCTACATACTTGTGGAAAATGAGATTGGGAATCAGAGATGGAATGGGATGATAGAAAACGGGTAAACTATTCTGGAATAGCTTTGTGAGAAGATATATAAAACATAATCATAAAACTTATTTTCGTGCTTGTGAACATACAACATCGTCAAATATTTTATCTTAGATAGTATTGTCACCAAGGTCCCTAGGTGAGTTCCAATTGGCATAACTATCTTCCGGGAACTGCCCGAAATATAAATATGTGCCCAGAAGCTCCTTTCGACCATTTGAGTCTTACCATATCGTAACATAAACATATATATCTCCTAGAGTGTCCCAATCATTCTGGTGTTACTTCCAAGGGACTGTCTGTGGTACATCTCGAAGGACATATTGAAACGAACAACATAGCATACGTAAGAGACAAACCTAAGGATATTATCCATAGTCATCTTTAAACATAACATACGAGATCGTGGGCGTCCAATACTACCTTTCACTTAACATATAATTAATGCAATGTAACATATCTCGTGATCTAATACAAAACAACCTGTAATAGCTATGATGCATGAGCATACCATAAAACATACGTTTTCGTATCATAAAAGCATTTTAGTTAATATCTACTCACCTGGAAACTTAAGCGTAGTTGACAAATCTTCGGTTTGTCACTACTGTCTTCGATTTGTGGGGTTCGATCCTGTATTCCGGACTTCGGATTAGAGACTCAACATAGATTTAGAAATATATTTAAAACATCCCCTTAAGCCCTCATAAAACATGACATAAACATAGCATATTAAACCTTAGCAATTTAGGTTAAAAATTGTTGAACATGAGAATTTCAATGGCAGGTTCGGCGGCCGAAGGTCACCCTTACAGAGACGAAAGTATCACTTTCAGTAGTAGGTTCAGCTGCCACTATTCTTTTTGCCACAGGTTCGGCTGCCATTATTCTCTTTTGCCATCAGATTTGGCGGTCGAAAGTCCAACCTTCGACGGCCGAAGCTTGACTTCCTTTTCTTTCCCCTGAATTGCTTCCCAGTTTCGGCTGTCCAAACTCCTTTTAGGCAGCCGAACCTAGATTTTTGCAGTGATCGAAACTTGGGTTCTTGGCATGACTTTTATGCCCAAAACCTGTAACTCAACCTTAATTCATTTCTAAAACATTCCATCATCAACATTTAACTCAACTAAACTCAATTCAAATGCATGTATTCATCAATTTATCATTTACATGAAATTTTCATCAACTTCCTAAATTTCATAAAACTAACATTTTGTTTCCTTCTTCTCTTAACATGCATTTAAATCTAACATGTTTCTAACCTTATTCAATTCATTTAAACATACATACATCATTCCTATGTTCATCATTTGGTAAAATTTCCATTTTTTTCCTCTAAATTTACTTAAACTTTCGTAATTCCATTTGCATGCTTTATTTTATCATTTATTCATCATTCATAACCCATAACTAACTTGGATTGAAGCCTTGAATCCCTTGGAACTTCGGATCAAGCTCCTTCAATTCCTTTCAAGCTTTCTTTTCTTTATGTTCTTT
>CAOGCB010733622.1:0-12059 GCA_948266635.1 Cnidoscolus chayamansa
TGATTAGCAGTAGAAAGCACGTGAATGCTTGGTGGAATGAGATTAGCAACAGACCATCTTGGAAAAAGGTACTCCAACTCTGAGGCAGTGTGCTGTGTTCCATGTATGATTATGGATATGTGTTTGATAAATAATGTTGAGTAAGACTTTTTCTCTTGTATGTTTGCTTTTGTGTTTTGTTATGATAAATAAATGTTTCTTGTTCTTCAGCTTTGGACAATTGCCATAATCAATTTCAAATTACTTGTGGCTTCTAGTAAAAAGCGATGTGTCTGATTCTGGAAGCTTAAGTTTCAGCAATCCAGATGTTTGTTTCTTTTGGTCAAGTAAATATTTCTTAGTATAAGGTTTCTTTTCTCAAACGCTACATAAATCCTTAGTTGTTCTTGACATTTAGGATTTGATTAGTCAATGGGTTTGTTATTTTTTAGGACTGAGCTTCATTGATGTCAATGATTTTGCATTTAGTGTTGGATTATTACCATGCGATAATGTTAAACTGATATATTTAATATAAATTATAAAAATAAATTTCATAGATTATTACAAATACATGAACTGACAATATAAATATTTAAATTAAAAAGTATTTTAATATCATCTCCAACTTTGTTGTTATCTATCTAATTATAGATAGTGCCATCCAAAATTATAAAAAAACAACAAATCTTAGTCCCAAATAAGTTTGGGGTTCGGCTGTATGGATCCTCTAACAAATAAGGTCACAATTAATATCAACAATCACACGCCTTAGACTCTTTCTATTACGCAGATTTTTCTACTCCATTCAGGCTTATTACTAACTAAATCCGCATCAATATTTAAGGCTCGTAAGTCTCTGGCTATTACTTCTTTCCAAACTGTCTTAGGTCTACTTCGACCTCTGTTAGCCCTATCAACCATCAAGTTCTCACACTTGCGAACCACCGCATGGAGAGGTCTCCGTAAAATATGCCCAAACCATCTAAGTCTTCATTCTCTCACCTTATCACTAACCTCCGTTACCTGTACTTTCTGCCAAATATGTTCATTCTTAATTTTATCTAATCTAGTATGGCCACACATCCATCTTAATATTCTCATTTCTGCAACGCTCATCTGTAGGTGCCCAACACTCACTACCATATAGCATCGCTGGTCGAACAACAGTCCTGTATAATTTACCTTTCACCTTCAAAGGTATTTTCTTGTCGCGTAAGACTCCTGATGCTCCATTCCACTTCATCCACCCTACTTGTATTCTGTGGGCTACATCTTCGTCTATACGACCTTCATTTTGAAACACAGAGCCCAAATATCTAAACTGTTTGGCTCTTTGAACCAAAATTCCATCCAATTTAACCTCTTGTTCTTTAAACTGAACTCACAATGCATATATTCTGTTTTAATCCTACTTAACTTAAAACCATTGTCCTCAAGAGTTTTCCTCCATACTTCGAGCTTACGATTAACTTCCTCACTAGTCTCATCGATTAATACAATGTCATATGCAAATAACATACACCAAGACACATCATCTTGTATGTTTCCGGTTAGCTCGTCTATAACAAGAGTAAACAAATATGGGCTCATGGCCAAACCTTGATGTAATCCAATGGTAATGGAAAAAGCCTGTGTCCCCACCCGGTGTTTTCACACTAGTGGATGCGTTCTCATACATATTCTTGATGATGTTAATATACTTGGCATGGACACCCTTCCTCTCTAGAACCCACCAAAGCACTTCTCTTGGTACTCTATCATAGGCCTTCTCCAAGTCAATAAATACCATGTGAAGATCTTTCTTCTTCTCTTGATACGATTTCATTAGTCTTCTTAGAAGAGAAATGGCCTCCAAAGTAGATCTCCCCGGCATAAAACCAAATTGATTCTCCGACAGTCTTGTAATTCTCCTCAATCTATGTTCTATAACTCTCTCCCATAATTTCATAGTATGACTCATAAGTTTAATACCCCGATAATTTGTGCAGCTTTGAATGTCTCCTTTATTCTTATATATTGGTATCAAAGTACTCTTTCTCCAAGCATTTGTCATCTTACGTCCTTTTAATATAGCATTAAAGAGTTTGGTTAACTAGGCAACTCCTGCCTCTCCAAGGCTCTTCCAAACCTCTATAGGAATACCATTTGGACCACATGCCTTACCAACTTTCATATGTTTCAAAGTCTCCTTTACTTCACTAACTCTGATACACCTAATCAAACTGAGATTTTTATCTGTCCTTGGAAGATCCTGAAAATCTTGTTCATGTTCTGCGTTGGATAGTTGATCAAAGTAGGCTTTCCATCTTTCCTTAATCTCACTATCACGTGTCAAAATCCTCTGAGCTTCGTCCTTTATACACTTAACTTGGTTTAAGTCTACTTTTCCTCTCTCTCAACTTTGCAAGCTTATAAATACTCTTCTCTCCCTTTTTGGTTCTTACCTGTTGATATAATTCTTCTAGTGCTTTACCTCGGGCCACACTAACTGCCGTATTTGCTTCTTTTTTAGCCTTCTTATATCTCTCAAAGGCCTTATTATTTACCGTATTTGGTAAAATTTTATACCATTCCCTTTTATCGTTGATAGCCTTTTGCACCTATTCATTCCACCACCACACATCTTGCGGTCTAGGCCCTAACCCTTTAAATACCCTAAGCACTTTACTTGCTACTTCCTTAATGCATCTTTGCATGTCTTGCCATAAGTCTTCAGCACTACCCTCAAGTCCCCAAACATCCTCATTCAGTAGTTCTTCTTTAAAAGTTCTTTGGGTAAGATCTCTCAGCTTTCACCATCGTATCCTTGGTTCCAGGACTTTCTTTTCCCTCCCCCATTTATTTTTGCTCTTAATATCTAAAACCACAATCCGATGTTGAGCAGTTAATGCTTCACCAGGAATGACTATGCAATCCTTACACTTACTTCTATCCCTCTTGCGAGTCAGTATAAAATCTATCTGGCTTCGAGTTTGTCCGCTCTTGAAAGTGATCAGGTGAGACTCCCTCTTTTTAAAACAAGTATTTGCCGGCATTAGATCATAAGCCACTGCGAATTTCAAAATGCTCTTACCCTCCTCATTCCTGGTTCCAAACCCAAAACCCCCTATGAACTCTGTCATAACCGTTATTGTCTTTACCAACATGCCCGTTTAGATCATCTCCAATAAATATTTGTTGATTCTCTGGAATATCTTGCATTAATTCATCTATCTCCTCCCAAAATTTATCCTTGATTGCTCCATTCAGGCATACTTGGGGAGCATAAGCACTTATAACATTAATAGTATCATCCTCCAACACTAGCCTTATAGAAATAATTCTATCCCTCATTCTCTTCACTTTCACCACTTTGTCTTTAAGCTTAGGTTCAACTATGATGCCCACTCCATTTTTGTTATTTTCTAAACCACAATACCATAGCTTATACCCTGAATTACTAATTTCTTTAGCTTTATTTTTCTTCCACTTAGTTTCCTGCAAACAAGCTATACTAATATTCCTTCTTTTCAGGGTATTAACAAGTTCTACCGACTTTCCTATTAAAATGTCAATGTTCCAACTCCCAAACCTTAATCTTTTCTCTTGGACTAGTTTCTTTAGCTGCAACAATCCATGATGCGGTAGCCCTTTCCTATCTAACATCATATCCGGGCCCTGATGTAGCGGGACTAGCTTCTTTACCCATACACGTCCATGGTATTGGAACCCTTGCTCATACTCCATTACATCTGGGCGGCGACGTAATAGAATCCCTTACTCATTTAATACTACATTCGAATGCCGATATAGCGCGTGACTAGCAGGTTCCAACGGTATTATGTATAAAATATCAAAAATTATATTATAATATTTTTATATTATAGTTGAAATTGTTTTCTAAATAATAACACATCTCCCACATTAAAAAAAAAAGAAAGAAAATCTTCAATCCAAATCTCATCACCTCATTTGGCTATGAAGGATGGAATTACTATGAAAGTTATTTATATGATTTACTTAAAAGTATAATTTTAAATATTTAAGTATTCTGATATCCACTTATATTTTAATTTTAAAACTGTTTATTTTATTCTCACAAAATAGTTTTAATTTTCTTTTAAAAAATAAATTTTGTTAGTTTTAAAATAATTTGTTTAATGAATTAAGTTATTTAATTATAATTGTTTAATACGTCCTTCACTATATTGATTGTCCTATAAAAAAAATTATTATTTAAAAAATATGTATTTATATATAAAAAAAAGGTTAAAAAGAAATTACAAGGATCGAGAAATGTGGGAATGGATTGTAATTTGCGCATAATAGTCAGAAGACTGTGAGTTATCGTTTTTCCATGTCACGTGTCTTTTACTTTTTTTTTCTTTATTAAATAAAAAATTTGAAATTTCTCTTCTATTGACTCACCACCATAAATATATGGTTTTTTTTTTTTTTTTTAACAAAAACATCCATCGGTCATTAATATTTCTATTTCTATTTTCAATTTTTTTTTAAAAAAAAAAATACAAAAGATTCAATTAGAGTCTTTGAATTTTTCATGGCAATTGGATTTTAAAATATAAAAGTAACACAAGAAAAAGAAAAAAAAAAAAGATTAGATTACATCTTAAAGCACGCAAATGGGGTTGGGTTTGAGTAAACTACACATAATTATTAACAATACAAACAACTTGTAATTAATAATATATACAAATTAATGAGAAATCTGTATAAAAAGTCCTCTAAAGTACAAACTACTTGTCAAACTACAATAATAACAGAAAACCTATAAAGTCAAGAGGTGACGACTTTATCCAGCTTCATACTAATCAAAGTCTTGTATTGACCAGACAATTAAATTATTTCATTATTATTATAATAGGAAGCTTCTACTTACCTTAATTAAAACATGCTCTTCTACACCCCAACACACAATCAACAGGGAGAGATATCATTATGGGTACTGCTTCTTTCGAAGCGAGCAAGCATGAGCATGAGCATGAGCATGAGCATGAGCATGATGACATGGTTTCGCTTCCTGGGTTCCGTTTTCATCCCACAGATGAAGAGCTTGTTGGCTTCTATCTGCGCCGCAAGGTCGATAACAAACCCATCACTCTTCAACTCATCAAACAGATTGATATCTACCAATATGATCCCTGGGAACTTCCAAGTAATTCATTTACATCTCTTTTTATTCTTCTTTTCTCCCCTCCCCCCCACCCCTATATTTACTCGATCAGACCTCAACAGCTGAATATTTACGGTTTCATCGCAAACATATCATAAACTAGCTCATCTCATCGACCTAGCTTAGCTAGGCAGCATCCATCTTTTCATATTGAATATTTTCTTTAGCAAATAATTAAAATAAATTACATGATCTTCAGTTTTTTTTATTCATAGTAGTGTGTGGTGGATGCAGAAGTTAGTAGTGTGGCGGCAGACGATATAAAAGAGTGGTACTTCTTCTGCATTAGAGGAAGAAAGTACAGGAACAGCATTCGACCAAATAGAGTTACAGGATCTGGATTCTGGAAAGCCACTGGAATTGACAAGCCAATTTATTCATCATCATCAGCAAAAGAATCACAAGAATGCATTGGCCTCAAGAAATCTCTTGTATATTATCGTGGAAGTGCTGGAAAAGGAACTAAAACTGACTGGATGATGCATGAGTTTCGCCTTCCTCTCGACCCCAAAACTGCTGCTACCATCACCCAACAAGCTGTAAGATGCGATAACTTTTCTTCATCTGCAAATGTTAATGTAAATAATTGGGAGAATATCTTTATTTTTAATTATCAGTTCCTGCAACCCAAAAGATAACAGATTTTCATGTTGATGCATGCAGGAAGTTTGGACACTTTGTCGAATATTCAAGCGCATACCATCCTGCAAAAGGTACACACCTCTTGATTGGAAGCAGACAATGAAGAAACCAAAACCATCTGATTCAACTTCAAAAACGTGCAGTAGTGATCAGAAGATAGTGAGTTTTGGAGACTCTATATCATTGGTTCAACCAAATCAAAGAACGAACTTGTGTTTAGGTCAGTTCAACTCCATAACCCATCAAGCTTCCTTCCCAGCAGCTCACCCAAGCTTGTGGAATCCAAATGTAGATGATATCTTTGCAAATGGAAACTGGGATGAGCTAAAAACGGTGGTTGAGCTAGCCCTTGATCAGAAACCTTGAGACTGTAAATAATAGATGGATTACCTTTCTAGTTGATTTAGGAAAGAATATTTATTTGCTTTGATCAGGAAGTACGCAGATGATTTACATGATGCATGTAACTATTTCAATTTTCTGCCAATAAATGTTGAAACTTTGGTACTGGTTATTTATATATAAAGAATTTTATCGTGTTTGTATTATTAGTATTATGGGAAGGTTAAAGCTTCTAGCTTTCTTTTGAATGGTTGGGTGAAATTTTCAGGATGTTTTCATCCTGATATTCAACTGCATAATTAATGGTGTTGGTTTAATGGTGGAGGATGTTTTGATCAGCGGGAAGTCTCCTAATTGTGTCTGCCTAACTCCTAATTCTCTACTTATGTACTCCAGCCTCGGAGAAATTTCCTTCGTGGGACTTGTTTTTAATCTAATATTCACCATTCTTCTGGGAATTATGCGTTTTTAGCTCCTTTTTGGATTAGTATCTTGGCGTCCATACTTCTTTGGTCGTGGGAAAAATTGTTCAGCTTGGCTGGTCTTGGTTTGGTTCATTTGGTGGAGGGACGGTTCCTGTTGAGGTGGGCAGAAGCTTGGAGGCTTTTCCTTTTTAACTTCTGAATTTGTTCCATCTCGTTACCTCAACTCTTGGATATCAAGAGTAGTCTAGTTAATTTTTCTAAAGGGGGTGAGATCTTGAGTTTAATTAGATATCACTCTAACAATGATTAAGAAGTAGTGATTAAGGGAGAGATAATATAGTCCATGAGTTGTACTCGATTAAAAAAAAAACTTGTCGCTATCAGAGGGAATACAACTATTTCCTATTGGGAATTTATGGTGAGTTGTGGTATTGGGGCGGATAAGAGGAGAAGAAAACAGGGAGGAAACAAAATATAATATTATTTGAAGGAAACAAGCTTTATCAACCTTTCTTCAGACAAGTCGACATGCTTAGTCTGGGTAAGAGTGCTGCCAATATTTGAAGACTCAAGTCTTCTGAAACACTTCCTTTGTATCCATAGGCTCTTGTCGGTTTACAGAAAGCCAAGATATGTATGTCAACCTTGTCTAATAGATCAACATATGTTAGAAGTAACTTTCTAAATTCCACCCCCAACCCCAACACAAAGTAAAATCAGTCCTAAAAATTTCTAGTGTAAATATCAAATAAATATAAAATATATTTCTCTATGCAATTGGTAAAATGCACATGGTAATCCAAAAATCAAATAAAAAAAAGGCAATTCCTATTTCAAAAAAAAAAAAAAAAGGGGGGGAATATGATAAAATTGTCTATTATAAACAGCTTTTCTCTTTATAAAAACTAGTTACAACCAGAATAACAAGTGTTTTGGAAACAAATTTTTAGAGAACTGTTGCAAAATTCAACAAGCAAGACTAATTTTATAGAAAAAACTAATCAGCAAGACAAGTTTTCAGCTGAAAGAAGAGGATTTTTGGTTTTAGGTTATCCTCTAATTTTGAATGGAAAGCCATTTCTCAAATCAGGAGGAAGAATGAAACATAAATTTATGCTATTAAACCAGGAAAATAACACTAGTAAAGCCAAATCCCTTTTGCTTTCTCATCACTCGTTGCTCAAAATGGTTGATTTACATGATGCTTAACTACGAACTCAATCCAAATGCTTTAATTATGAGATCTAGGAAGAGAAGGCGATTTGCAAAAGTGCAAAAGGGATTAAAATACAAGCAGGTCTAAGAGGTTTAAATGTTAAACCTTTGAAGTTGCGCCTGTAACATGTCCACAGGAGCTCTTGCTTCTCTTTTACAGTAGCTATCTCTTTCTGTGAAGCTTCCTCTATTTTAGCTTCAGCATCTGCTTCTGCAATCCTGACCTTCTCTTCCATTCTCGCCACTGCTCCTTCCAAAATCCCATTATGCTCTCTAGCTTTTCCAAGTTGAGAAAGCAATAGATGTGCCTCCTGAAGAGCAGAATCTCTCTGCTTGATCAGTTCATCTCTTTGCTTAGAGTTAAAACCTTTTCTTCAAACTCTTTCAGCTGCAAGCATAAATGAAAATCCAACTGACAATAATCAAAATATGCAGAATTTACATATGAAATTGTAAATAGCATTTTTAACTCCGAAAACAATCCGAATCAGATTTTATCTATTTAGTAGTTGTTATTATTATTATTATTATTTTATTTACAATTTGACACAACAATTACAGGAAAAAAGGATTGAGTAAATGAGTAAAGCTATTTAGACTCTACTTGAATAAGTTAAGATTCAAGCTCAAACTTTAGAGCATTCAAGTGCTGTTGATTAGGCGGCAGCAACTACGGTTACAATTTTCCCTAGTTTTGCAGAACCATTCCCACTTAAGGAATTCGCAGCCTCTTTGGCCTTTAGAGCCAACTGAGTTGCCCTGGTTGTTTGGAACGCCCAAAAACAATTGGAAACAAAATGTATGAATATCGATTATAACATCAACACAAGCCAGCAAAAAAAATAAAATAAAAAGAAAGAACCAATGCACTGGCAGTAAGCAAATGGAGTTTTCATAAAAAAATGAGATCCAGTTTTGAGTAATAAATGCATTCATATGAATTTGATGAAGAGTTTTCTTGAATCTGATGGAATTTCAACAACTGGCAAACAAATAATTTATCCACAATCGAAAATAGATGCCAACTGAAAGAAATGAAATTAACTATGATCTTATTCATTGTTTCTCGGTTCTTGTTTGCATGCGAGACCATCTCAAATGCCTAGACATTCCCCCCAATTGAAAAGAGATAAATAAGTGCAAAGAGAAAACTTACTGTAAAGTTGCTACTCATGCTCTAGCTGCACCAGGAATCTCTGCACTAAAGGAAGTAGTCCTGTTCTTGAGGAGAACCAATGCCTACATCAAAGTGAAGAAAAAGTTGAAGCTCCTACACAATGTGTTAATGATGTCTTGGATTGTGGCCCATTAACTCAGTTGAGCAAATCCATTGAGGAACTTTAGGGAAGGAGTTTTGGTCAACTCAATGACTAAGTTAAGACAAACATACCAGTTAATTCATCGTTGCTTGTACTCGGAGAAGCATTCATGAACATGGAATACTGGGATATATTCCATTTTTCCAGTTGTTGGGTCCAAGATCACCCATCGATCATTCCATTTTCTAAGCTATTAATGCAAGATAAAAGTAGATTATGAGGACAGAGAACAATAACCCAGAAACTTGTAAATTTTCAGGTAAAATTCAAGGAGAAATGTGCTCTAGATGATATTAAAATCGCCCCAAGCAATCTTGAAATCATAAAGCAAAATTTTAACAAATAAAGGAAATAAAATACGAGATTGCACGTGGCATTTTTTCCTTGTTTTTATAATATAGTAGTTTTTCAATATAGTGATAAGCTAATTAACAAAAAAAATAAATTAATAATTAATAGTTGCTCTTATTAAAGAGTAATTCATCATATACGTTGTTATTAATGATAAATTATCACTTAAAAATTAAAAAAATTAAAAACAGGTGTATACTAAAATTATATATAAAAAAACATAATTTTAAATTAAAAATAATAGTAAAAATTGGAATGTAATAATTCATTATTAAAATTTCCGTTCAGATTATCAATAACCACCGGAAAGAGTATAATTATCAGTGTCATGAAAGGATAGAAATAAACTTGACAGGTCAGCAAAAAAAAAACAACTATGGATATGGAATTGTAATAGTTATCTTATAGCCACGTGGTAACAGCTGATATATACTGCTCAGCCACGTCCCGAGAAATGTTTCCGCTTTGTTGCGTGCAAAATATAAATTTCCAACTCACCAGACCAAACCAAACCAAACCATCCTCGTTTAGCTGCTTCCTTGAAGTAAATTCTCCTCTCCTTTCCTTCCCTTCCTTTCCCTTGCAGCCACACGGAGCATAGAGAAAACCATGGGCAAGGAAAACGATACCGTTCCGTCATCGGCTCAAGGCTTGGATCTCGTTGGATTTTCCAACTTCGTCAGGACCAACCCTCGCTCCGATCTTTTCAAGGTCAAGCGCTTTCACCACGTGGAGTTCTGGTGCGCTGATGCTTCCAATACGGCTCGTCGTTTCTCCTGGGGTCTTGGAATGCCCATGGTTGCCAAATCTGATCTTTCCACCGGCAATCTTACCCACGCTTCCTATCTCCTTCGCTCCGGCGACCTCAACTTCCTCTTCACTGCTCCTTACTCTCCCTCTATTGCTTCGATGGAGGGCTTTTCTCACACTGCCACCGCATCTATCCCCACCTTCACTCATGAAGCTTGCCGTAATTTCTCCGCCAAGCACGGCCTCGGTGTCCGTGCAGTTGCCTTACAAGTGGAAGACGCGGAAATCGCTTTTAACACCAGCGTCTCTCACGGCGCCATACCCTTGGCCGGACCAATTACGCTAGATAATCGTGCTGTTGTTGCGGAAGTTCATTTATATGGGGATGTCGTTTTGCGATACATTAGTTACAAGAACTCAAATCCAAACCTTGATGATTCTAGTCCAGATAGTTGGTTTCTTCCAAAATTTGAATCAATAGATGAGGCCTCATCGTTTCCGTCGGATTACGGGATTCGGCGATTGGACCATGCTGTTGGAAACGTACCGGAATTAGCTCCTGCGGTCTCTTACCTCAAAGGATTCACCGGTTTCCACGAGTTCGCGGAGTTCACGGCAGAGGATGTGGGGACTAGTGACAGCGGATTGAACTCGGTGGTTTTGGCGAACAACGAAGAGACGGTGTTGCTCCCGCTGAATGAGCCGGTGTTTGGCACGAAAAGGAAAAGTCAGATACAGACTTACTTAGAGCACAACGAGGGAGCTGGATTGCAGCATTTGGCGCTCGTGAGTGAAGATATATTCAGGACCTTGAGGGAAATGCGGCGGAGGAGCGGTGTTGGAGGATTTGATTTCATGCCGTCTCCGCCTCCAACATATTACCGGAATCTGAAGAAGAGGGTTGGGGATGTTTTGACTGATGAGCAGATAAAGGAGTGCGAGGAGTTGGGAATTTTAGTAGATAAGGATGATCAGGGAACCTTACTTCAGATTTTCACTAAGCCTATAGGCGATAGGTACGTATGGATTAATTTCTAAAGATCATTATTTGAACTAGACCCATATTTCTTGCTGTGATGAGATTACTGAATGCATTAAATTTCCACTTTATATTCTCAAATCTCTAATTGATGCATCTCCAACTGGATTGAATTTGTAACCTCCGAGCCCTATAAACAACTCTACTACTACTAATTTCATGGGTCATATGTTGCTACTTGTACATCCTACATTTCTCTACTTAACCCATATGTTGTTTGGATTCTTGTCAGATTGTATCCGACTGTGTCTGCATCTTTTGCTGCTGTTATTTTTGTTTTACCTAATAGAATGATGATAGAGTTTTGTTTGGTTGTTGAATTTCCCCATTAAAATCATTTTAATTGAAAATAGTTTTAACTGTAGAAGATGCTCGCGGTTTCTGCATATGCATTCAGAATACTCTAGGCTAAATGTTCAATGCACACAATTGGGTGTTCACAATCTAGCTCTTTCTGTAATTTTTTTTTTTTTACAAATTAGCACTTAAAACTCAATAGGCTAAATAAATGCTCGTGTGTTCTGCATATGCATTCAGAATACTCAAACTCTATGAAGTATGAAGTTCTTGTGTTCTATGCAAATGAGTGGAGGAAAAGTATATGCCTAGCTTGTTGTTCTTATGGGATGAATAGGGGGGGGTTTTAACTCGTTTACCATGTTGGCAGGCCGACCATCTTTATAGAGATAATTCAAAGAGTAGGGTGCATGCTCAAGGATGAGACAGGGAAAGAGTACCAGAAGGGCGGATGCGGAGGGTTTGGGAAAGGAAACTTCTCAGAGCTATTCAAGTCTATTGAGGAATATGAGAAGTCGCTTGAA
>CAOGCB010733782.1:0-10806 GCA_948266635.1 Cnidoscolus chayamansa
CCGGCCGAGCAATTGCTAAATCGGGGGGCACAAGTGGGAGAAGGAGATTGGGTCCAAAACCTATAAATAAAAAAACGAAGACTAAAGAAAGCAAAAAGCCAAAAAGCCCATTAGAATTTGGAAAACATCGAGTCTCGACAACAACCGCCCTTCGCTTAGAATTCAAGTGTTTGTTTCTCTTGAAGCTTCCTCCTTCCAAATTTTCTTCATTTGTTTCTCCATTCAACTCAATCCTCTCTTTCTTGACTCCCTCTTTATTCTTCCACTTTCAGGTGTGCCTCTCTCTGCCACTGATATGGTGTCTCTTGTTTTTTCTTAGTTACTTTCTGTTTACTTGATCAGGCGGTTGTTAGTTAGTTGGCTTGTTGGATACGGTTACATAATAGTTTGCATCTAAGTGTTTGGTTAAGATTTTAGGTGTAGGTGGCAGTTGAAGAGTTTTTAAAGTTTAATATCGATTGATGATTGAAGTTGCTTTCTTTTCTTCTTCTTTTTTTTTTCTTTTTTAACTATGATTTTCTGAAGGTAGGAGGAAGACTGCAATTTTATTTACATTGTATGTGATTACACAGGAAACACGGTTGTTCTTTACCATTCGTTATGTTAAATATGGTATGTGATTTTGTTTCTTTTATTTTGCTTAATTTATGCCTTGTTTATTTTTATGGTCACAGAGACAAAAAGGTTTATTAAATTTGATCTACCGTTCTTCATTCTCGGTAAAGTGTTTAGCAGCAGTTTATGAATTTCATATGTGGTTGTTGCTTAACGTAGTTGCTGTGACCACTCCCCCTCGCTCTTGTTGCTTTTCTAAATTTTCAAGAGAGTGGCGGCATATGTAAAAATTCATTTGAACAAAAATGAAGAAATGTCTCTTGGGTGTTCTCTTCGGGTCCTTCTTCATGCTGATAGTCCTGAGGCTGGGAGTGATGAAAAATCCATTTGGAGAGGGTTCATTCCCTGGTCCTATAGCTGTAAATTTATCTAATCCTCTTGAATGGATTGATCCTGGGGCTCCACCTGCATTTCATAGCCCCGAATCTGCAAGTAAAGTGATTTCTACAGCAACACTGCTCTCTAGTCTTTTTATGGACAGGAACTTTTCCCATGAAGTTGGGAGTTCATTATTAACTTGGAATCGTATGGGACATCTAGTCAACTATTCACAAGGTTTGCCTAATGCTATGGAGGCTATAAGGGAAGCTCAAGTTGCATGGGAGAGTCTTATGGATTCCTTGAAGAAGGGGGAACAAGGTGATACTAATGAAAGTTCACTTCATGAGGTGAAGGAGAAAAAACAATGTCCTTTCTTTTTAAACAAAATGAATACCACAGAATTTGACACAGATGGTTACAAGCTACGAATACCATGTGGCCTTATTCAAGGTTCTGCAATTACTATAATTGGCAATCCCAATGGTCTTCTTGGAAGTTTCCGGATTGATTTATCAGGGGAACCACTGCCAGGAGAGCCAGAACCTCCTATTATTTTGCATTACAATGTTCGAATTCTAGGTGATAAGGTAACTGAGGATCCTGTGATAGTCCAAAACACATGGACTGCAGCTCATGATTGGGGTGAAGAGGAGCGGTGCCCCCCAACAGTTCCCGGTGATATTAAGAAAGGTATTGATACTTGTCTAATCTACTTTTGGCCACTGTATGATGCACAGTGAAGCTCAAAATACACAACACATGCAAGTGTTTGAAGAAAAATTCTCTACTGGGAATATTATCTATCAAAAACTAAACTAGAATACATGAGATTTGAATGGTTTATCGGAAAATATACTGAATAGGAATAAACACTATAAATTATAAATTAAGTAGAAAAATAAATTACAATCCAAGAGGAAAGAAGAATCCTATTTATAACAGGAATTGAAAAATAAACAGAAAGTCAAAAAGCTGGTCGTCACATCTGGACCAGCAGGAAACATGCCCCAGTTGTGTTCCTAGGTTCTGGAACACTCCCATGGCATGTTTCGTTTGTCCTAAAAATAGACTGTGTTACTGTAATGCTCATCTTGGTTTTACTTTAGCCTATAATTTTTGTCATTCAGAATCTCACAAGGAAGTTGCGACTTTTGTCCATCAAGGGAAAACATTTGCTTTCTGCCTTTGGCTGTGATGATATTTCTCTGCTGCAGGGAGAATATTGAGTAACCATGTTGATTCAATAGTGACATTTTGAGATTTTGCTAAAATCAACTTGAGTAGAGAACTAGAGATTTTTGCTTGATCATTTTATGTTTCTGTAGGATCCTACTTCTTTCTCGTATTTTGAGAAAATACAATTACTATGTCCAAAATCTGTACATCCTTGCCAGCAGCATTGGGTATGTGTAGAGAAAGATGAAGACTTAAATTTTACTTAGCCTAGTGAATTGAATCATTAACCACTTGAAATTGATGCTGGATCTCCTAAATGGAAATTTAAGGACTAGTAGGGGAATATGAGACCAGCACATATTAGTATGCAACTTTCTCCCAGCTCCCTTTCTGACAGAGTTAATCAGGGCGTATTGGATTTGGAAGTAGCACTTATAGTAGTAGGGAGTAGGGACAATATTAGTGATTTATGTGCTATATTACTCAAAATCTTTTTTTCTTATAATTCACAGTTGATGAGTTGAACCAGTGCAATGAACTGGTGGGAAAAAATGGAAGCCACAAGTTTGCTGCAAGTAGGTCGTCAATGTCCAGGAATAGATCCAGAGCTGGACAGTATTTTCCATTTAAGCAAGGGTATTTGTCTGTTATGACACTTAGGGTGGGAGAAGAAGGAATTCAGATGACAGTTGATGGAAAACACATAACCTCTTTTGCTTTTCGTGAAGTATTTCTCTTCTTTCTCACTGAATTTACATTTGAAACATTTGATTAGTTGCATTCTTTCCTTTTTGCTCATTTTTTATTTGTGCCTTATGATGTTTTCAGAGTTTGGAACCATGGCTTGTTAGTGAAGTAAGGATATCTGGAGACTTGAAATTAATCTCTATTTTGGCCAGTGGCTTGCCCTCATCTGAGGAATCAGACCACATTGCTGATTTAGAGTCATTGAAATCAACTCAGTTACCACCAAACCAGCCACTGGATCTCTTCATTGGTGTCTTTTCTACAGCCAACAATTTTGAGCGCAGGATGGCTGTTCGTAGAACATGGATGCAGTATCCTGCTGTGAAGACAGGAGCTGTTGCAGTGCGCTTTTTTGTTGGTCTGGTGGGTGTTCTTTGTTCATTTCTATTTAATCAGGCTACTATAGAACTGTAAATTGTATTGACTGCTGCTATGCCCTGCGTACATCATATAGCTTTTCTAGCACAGTTTGTTGTATCAAGTTATTTGGAGCATCTTGTTTAGTTTGGATCCTAGAAATCCATGACATCAGATTCTCTTAATTAACTTGTATAGCTGAAATGCACATTGAAAACATAATATTGTTTGCAATATTTGCAGCATAAAAACCAGATGGTGAATGAGCAGCTCTGGAATGAATTACAGACATATGGAGACATTCAGCTCATGCCTTTTGTTGACTATTACAATCTTATAACCTGGAAGACTGTAGCAATCTGTACTTTTGGAGTAAGTTCTCACTTTCTTAAGGAGCTAGAAAAGAGTATCTTGTTGGCTCATTATGTATTTTGACAGGCAGAAGTCGTTTCAGCCAAGTATATCATGAAAACAGATGATGATGCGTTTGTTCGAGTGGATGAAGTTCTAGCTTCTTTGCACAAAACAAATATGACGCATGGACTTCTATATGGTCTGATCAACTATAATGCTCAGCCTCATCGGAATCCTAACAGTAAATGGTATATCAGCATTGAGGTAAGTTTCTGTACAACACCAGCAGATTTTTTTAGATTTATAAACATAGCTGAACTCATTTGGTGGTATAATCATGATGATTAAAATCCTAAGCTAGTCATTTTTGTTGTCTCTAGCTGGTATTGAGTGCTTGTAAAATATCCTTGGCCGATGGTGTTTTGATTTTCAGGTCTAAGTATATTTCAACTGTCCCAGCATAACTGTCGCATTCTTTTGCATCATGGCTTGACAATTGAACTGATGAAAAAGGCCCAGCCTGTCTCATAGTTATATTTCTGACGACATATAAAGTGCTTTTATCAACTTATTCATGGGAATCTTTAGTGGTGGTAGAGGAACAAAATAAAGTGGAGTGAGCTTTGGGCGAATAAGAAGGAAGTAGAATTACAGAGTGCATAGAATCTGTTTGAATTCTGCAATAATATCAATTGCCTATCTTTGATTATTACCGCAGATTGCTCGCATTTCTTTATTCCCTATTAATTTAATGGTTTTTTTACTTTGTTATAGCCCTACCTTCATCTTAACCTTCCAGTACTAATGGGGAAAACTGGCTAGAACAACAAAGCAATAATTATTATGACCATTTCCCATGTTTTTCACATCATCTTACTGGTCTAATAAAGCTTATTTTGTGTCCATGCACATGTTCTCATGCATGTCATTTTTCATGATAGATTGTTTGTTCTCTAACTTCCTTTCTTAGCATCATGAAGGAATGGCCAGAGAGTTCTTATCCACCTTGGGCACATGGCCCTGGCTATGTGGTTTCACAAGACATAGCAGAAACTATTTATAAGAGGCACAAAAACGGCCAGCTAAAGGTATGGATACATGGTAAATATTATTTGATATTTGTCTCTCTGCGTGTTTAATTAGTTAGTCAATCTATCCTATTTTGGGGCACTTAATTGTCATCATCATCCCCTTCTCTTTTTATTTTCGTTAATACAAGAACAAGCTTTCTTTATGCATTGGCCATTCTTCACTTCAGTGTAGAGATCTATTCCTTTTAGCTTTTACTTGTTCATTTAGCATTTGAAAGAACAGCTTCAGATGAACTTGAATGCTATCACGATTGATCTAACATAGACTTGCTTGAAACAATTAATATCAGTATGTTGCCTCTGTTAGTAAGTGTGACCTCATAATTTCATCATTGTTCATGTTCACTCAGTTAACAACATTCAAAGTCACTGCAAAATTTGTCTGGAACGCGTTGGGATTATCTGATTTTAAAAACTGAGAAATTCTGTTAATATCAATAGTGAATGATCCATGCAGATGTTCAAACTGGAGGATGTTGCAATGGGAATTTGGATAGCAGAAATGAAGAAAGGAGGTTTGCATGTTAATTATGTAAATGAAGAGCGGGTCTACAATGAAGGGTGCAAGGATGGTTATGTTGTTGCTCACTACCAAAGCCCCAGAGAGATGCTCTGCCTGGGGCAGAAGTTGCAACAAGAGAATAAGCCAGTTTGCTGTTCAGGTCGATGAGCGAAATCTCCGGGACTCGAAACTCTTCTGCAAGTAGATAGATGAAATCATCACACGGAGAGCTTCTCGAGGACAAAATTTTGGCCTCTGGTAGTGTATTTTTTTGCCAAAGGGGTGGGGGTGGGGTTTGAACCTGAGACTTAACATCAAGCAATGCCTGTGTGAGTGCAATTTTAACCTCTGGTTTAGTTTCATTAGACAGGCGTGTAGTACTTCGGTTATACATATTGAGTAATCTGTAGTAGATGTAGTTAAGAGAGAGGCACAAAAAATTTGGTTATACATATAGAATGATGTTGTAACAGGTCTAGTTGAGAGAAGGTAATTTCATGGACCATTGTATTTTTTCATTCTTTTACATAGATTTTTTGTTTTACATCAACATCTCTATGTGAATTAATCCTTATATTTGCAATCAAATGGATTGTATTATTTTTGGTGCTTTTAAAGAGATTTTCACCATTTACCTCTAGGCTTGAGTTGAGAAGACCTTACGAAGATTATGTGGACATCTAATTTGCCATCGATTATTAGGACAATAAAAGCCTTGCCCCGCCCTTGCCCTATTTGTAGCGTGGTTTGCGCCAATTTCACTGTTCGGCCGCACAAGCCCATTGCATGGTTCGGCTTTCAGCACCAACTTCTGCTCCCATTTTCCCTCCTAAATCCTTAAACGCCCGTTCATATTTCCTATCTACAAAACATCAATGCCTCTCGTTCCTGAAATCCTGCTCCTCACTCAAACATCTCTATCAAATCCATGCTCAAATACAAGTCTCTGGTCTCCAAGAAGACAATTTTCTCATATCCGAATTCATTCGCTTCTGTTCTTTGTCTCCTTCAAACAACTTGACTTATGCCAAATCCCTGCTTTATCACTCTGTTAACATACTGCCACCATCTTCTTGGAACAGGCTCATTAGAGGCTATGCTGCTAGTAATACCCCAAGAGAGGCTATATGGGTCTTTCGTCGAATGCGAAGAGAAGGAATTCGACCCAATAACCTGACCTTCCCTTTTCTTCTCAAAGCATGTGCTACGTGTTTTGCAATCAAAGAAGGAAAACAAGTCCATGTGGATGTTATTAAGCACGGTTTGGATCGTGATGTGTATGTCAACAATAATTTGGTCCATTGTTACGGCTCATGCAAGAAGATTTCGGATGCATGTAAGCTGTTCGATCAAATGTGCAATAGAACCGTGGTTTCATGGAATGCAGTGATTACTAGTTGTGTTGGGAGTTTGAGGTTGGGAGATGCAATTGGATATTTTGTGAAAATGATAGATGTTGGGTTTGAGCCAGATCAGACCACGATGGTGCTCATGCTTGAGGCCTGTGCCGAAATGGGGAACTTGAGTTTAGGTAGATGGATTCATTCTCAAGTGATTGAGAGAGGGTTGGTACTGAATTATCAATTGGGTACCGCCCTTGTTGATATGTATGCAAAAAGTGGAGCCATTAATTATGCTAAGCTAGTTTTTGATAGAATGAATGAGAAAAATGTTTGGACATGGAGTGCAATGATTTTGGGGCTAGCTCAACATGGATTTGCCAAAAAGGGGCTTGAACTTTTCCTTGAGATGATGAAGAGCTCTTCCTTACAACCAAATTATGTCACGTTTCTTGGGGTTCTTTGTGCCTGTAGCCATGCTGGCTTGGTAGATGATGGATTTCGGTACTTCAATGAAATGGAACATAGATATAATATCAAACCAATGATGGCACATTACGGTGCCATGGTTGATATCTTAGGTCGTGCTGGCCGTCTCAAAGAGGCTTATGACTTCATTATGAGCATGCCTTTCCAGCCTGATCCAATTGTGTGGAGGACATTGCTTAGTGCTTGCAGTATTCATGATGTTGATGAAGGTAATGGAGTAGTAGATAAGGTAAGAAAGAAGCTGCTTGAATTAGAGCCTAGAAGAAGTGGGAATTTTGTGATGGTTGCAAACATGTATGCCGATGTTGGGATGTGGGAGAAAGCAGCAAATGTCAGGAGGCTAATGAGAGATGGTGGTTTGAAGAAGAAGGGCGGAGAGAGCTGTGTTGAATTAGCCGGCTCCACCCATCAGTTCTTCTCTGGATATAGTTCTCAGGACGATAACCAAGGTATTTACCAGTTGCTAGATGCACTGAACTTGCACATGCAGACGGTAAACTTATTTTGATAGAAAATGCTTGTCATTTCTTATTATCTAGAGCAGAGTGACATTTTCTGCAGCAGTATTAGCACTCATTTGGCATGTCTTCCCAGGGGTTACTTTCTTACGTTCAAACAGTGATACTAATACGAGAATGCAACTCTTCTATTGGGTTAGTTTTTTGAGCCTTTTTCCAGGCCTAGTGAGTTAGGGTATACTAACATTCCTGGTTAATCCGGGCTCTGCAATGATATTTTTTTACCTCGGGGGAAAAAGATGCAACCGATTTCTTCTTCATTTTTTTTAATTGATGTGCAGACAGACGAGTTGACAGAAGAACAGTTAACCTTCCCTCTTCTTTATAAAAAAAAAATTATTCCACAAGTATATAGGGAAATTGGAACATATATCTAAAGGGAAATGCCCATAGGCACAAAAGAACCTCTTGTTCTTGATGAAAATTAATTATTTCGGGAGAAATGTAGAGATAAAAAGGAAAAAACTTTTACATCTTAGTTCCCTTTATTTTTGTTCATTTCTTTGGAATCTGAGAAAGTGAAGCTGTTATACTTCAAATTTGTGCATATTTCTTCATCCTTATCAGATAAGTGAAAATGTGTACAAGCTTATACAAGCAAAAAAAAAAACTATTTTATTTGTCAGAGATAAAACGATTTTACATTAAAGAAGGGGTCTCATGCCCAATTACATCAGCTTTTAGGTAGTCAGTTCAATATAGTATGGTTCAGAATTAGATTGAAGTAAAAGCATTGGCCTAATGCCCAACTCCTTAGAAACCCTAGTTAAAACTGATTCACTCCAAAGAAGAGAGGTTAAAAGGATATCTTATAGAGCTAATCAATATAAGCACAATAGGCAGAAAAGCGAGGAGGCATTTGAACCATGGGAACACTCGGGGATTCTATAGCACCGACATAAAGCGAAGCTGAGGGGATTCTTCGGCGTCCAAATTGGGCCTTGCAGACTGACCCGGTCCTGCAAACCAAGCCGATACTCTGCTCCTCGAACAAAACCACAAAAGACAATATACATCTCCACTTTGAAAGGAAGAGGAGAGCTCTCCTCTAACGTGGGGGACAGAGGGAAGTCGTGTGATTGGCTAGGGAAGGTCTTGAGCCTTAAAGGAGGTAAGAGAATATCAGAGGATTTCTCTCTCTAAAAAACTAGAGAGAGAATAATATAGATATTCAAGAAAAAGAAAACCAAGGAATGATGAATCGAGTTTCAAGAAATTGAAGCATCCAAATTATATTACTAGCAATTAATGTCTAAAAAACCTACAGAACAATCAAGATTAAAAAAAAAGAAAACAAAAACAAATCAGTAATCGGACTAGCTAAGCGCAATTGATTACTTGTCTTGAAATGTGGAAGGTAAGGATCTCAAATCTTGGCATGGCATCTCCCTTTCCGTTCCAAGTGCATGATAACAAGAATTACTAATATGCTTTAGCTAGTTATTACAAATGCCCTACAATTTGCAAGACAGCAGTGTAAGTACCAAATATTACAACTGCAACACCCAATATTACAATTCCTGCTATTAACACCACTTCGCATCCTAATCTCCTGTAAGTCCCGGAAATCTTCAGGTAACACAAACACGGAAGTATAATTGAAGCTGTGACACTTAAGAATGCGCCAACCAGGGACATGAGATAACCAAAGAAAGGGACAGCCAGGGCTACAATTACAGTGCTTATCAATAAAGCAGTACTAATTAAAATATGGAAGGGCTTCTTGTTGCAGTACCATGGAAACCAATTCCTGGTAGCATTCACTATCGGCGTAACCATCAATGCATATTTTGATATGGGATTGACCAGGGTGGTGTATATTGCCACTCTTGAGCTTAACTTTGAGGTGGGAAGGTTTAAGGTTACCTGCGATTCAACCTCAGACCCAAACATAGAGTATCCAATGACTGCCATTGATGCATAGCTGAAGGTACTTAAAACGAAGCAAATAAGCAGGACCTGCAATGAAGGTTAATCAAGCAAAAAGTTCAGTTAGTGTTAACTCAATATCTCAAGTATGAAAGCCACATAAAAATCAGATCTTGATTGGAACTTGCATTTGAGAACTGATGCTTCTTTTTCATAGATGAGTACAGGGTGGGGAACACTGGATGTGCACAGTAACAGAAGGCATATAAGCTCACAGCAGTGGGGATTCCATCCCAATTTAGTAGTGTTCTATTTGTATGAAATCCAATTCCGTCAAATGCTCCGGCCCAGAAAATAGAACAAAGAATTATAGCAGAAGCTAAAACTCCACTAGCAGAGATATAAGAAAGAATGCTCAGATTATCCAACCAAACCGTAGGTAAGATAATAAGAGCAACAATTACAACAAAGGTTTGTCTTGCACCTATATGGAATCCTGCCATTTCAAGTTGCACGTTAGGAAACAAGTTCTGCAAGTTGTCCCCTTCAAGAATCAGAAAACCAGTGGCCACTAGGTAGAGCTCTATGTACATGAAAATTGATATCAGAAGTCTTCCTATGTTACCGAAAGCACGATCTCCAATGTCCGGGTAAGTTCTGATATTTGAATCTGCTTCCATACACCTCTTAATCAATAAACCCGAGTAAAAGGTTGCAATGGCAATGACAAAGAGAAGGATCAAGCTCATCCACCCTCCTGATGATAATGCATAAGGGGTCGAAAGTATTCCAACTCCTGAAGAAAAATTGCCAAGCTAGAGTTAGCTCTAAACAGATAAATCCAAGGGAAATTTCAAGTTAAGAGATGATTCCAGGAACTCCCATCTACTTTAATAGATGACAACTAGCATAAACAGACAAAGAATATATGAACAGTGAAAAGAAAGTGAATTTAGCTAAAATAGAACCTGATAAGGCATTCAATCCATTTACAATGGTCTTGAAGGAAGAGGTTGTTCCTTTGGTATAACGGGTGTAGATCGACTCTAAATCTTCATGTCTCAAGTTATGTTCCTTCTCATAAACGATGAGAGGCGCAGTCAAAGACCCATCTTGAGACATGGCCTCCAAATGGCAGACTGCAGAGGCGATTTAAGTGGACGTACGGTGCACACAGAGAGAGCAAATGGAGGCAGATAATCAACCTAAGTGGTACTGTCTAGAAATGAGCTGGATATCGAATATCTAATAAACTAAGGCAGCTGCTAATAAATAATATTGAAGCATTCAGTTTGAAATTCAAACTGAATCAAATGAATGAACAAAAAGTTAATAATAAGAAATGGCAATTGCCATTTTAGTGGCTTAAACTGATCCTATGAAAGTAAGGAATTGAATAATAGTCTTATCTTTAAGAATTGTTTTTT
>CAOGCB010734391.1:0-12222 GCA_948266635.1 Cnidoscolus chayamansa
TCCGGGTTCGAGTCCTCTTACCAACATAAGTGGAACTGAGTTCCTCCAAAAAATCCTCCATACGCGTAGGGGCAAGCGGTATCCAATCCGTAGGTCCAGGCCGGAGGGGGGTTTCTGGAGTATGGGGCCGCAGTGCGGTGGGACCAGTCACTTAAAAAAGTTTACCCAACACAGTTCTGCCCACACGGGCTTAGCACGGTTGATACTCGGATGGTAGAGTTGGTACCAAGGATCCAAGGTTCGAGTCCTGGCAGCGGCAGTGTGGGAGTTTCATCCTCTGGGTGGGCTCCTTGTGCGCACCAGGCCCCTGGACCTCCCATCTAAGAGGCTGCCGTGTACCGTGATTTACCTCTCCTCTTACACTGTCGGGCCGGGGTGAGAGGGGCCCCTTAGAGTTGGGGGTTATCAACCTTTTGGTACCAAAGAAAGCTAAAGATTAAAGAAAAAGAGGGCATGGAGATCTGAAATGCATGTGGGTAAAGTAACAATGAAAAGAGAGAGGTGAAATTAAGCAGCATGCTTTTTTTTTTTTTTGTATAATCATTAAATGGGGCATAGACAAGACATATGAAGGGAAAGAGATGTTGGGTAAGTGGATGAATATGAAGAATTAGAGGTAGACTAGCATGTTTAAAGAGATATAGCTATCACCCTCACATGGAGATGGAACCCCAGAAAAAAGCTACACTTATTTCTCGTCTAAGACATTCCACGTGCCACGTGGGCTGCCTTTCACTTTTCAATAGTACAAAAAGTTCATTTAAAAACAAATAAATTAAATCATTTTAAATAATAAATTACTGATTTTATATATTTTTTTCAATAATAAATAAACAAAAAGACTCGCAGTTATTCAACTCAGAACATTATCAAATCATTAATTACAACAGGATCAATGTTGCCAAAATTTCATAATTTTTTCTCAACAATTTATGTCATTTAAAAAAAAAAACAGTGATCCGACAGGATTGATAAGTACTTAATATCATTGAAATTGCAAGAGCAATTTATGGATTCCAAGTTGGAAGATCATGTAGCTCAAACATAATCAAACTTGATGACAAAAACACATCAAAAAGTGACAGACTTGGGATTTGAGCACTGGAAAAGCTTCGCAGTTACGGTACAAATAAGCAAGTATAGGTTATTTAACCGAAGAGATGAAGCAGCAGCTTGGATTCGAGAGATTTGTAGAGATGCAGAGTTGAGTTTAAGACAGGCAGGGTTTGATAAAACAGATGAAGAGAAGTTGGAGATTAATGATGATAACATAATTGAAGATTAACTAACAGTTTAATGGAATATTTATAGGTAGGTTAATTTGTGGGTGGAAAGAAAGTATGAAATTGGGTTTCATGTCTGATCAAAGACGTCAATGCTGGCTCCACTCTACTCTTAAGTCAAAATTAATGCAAGAAAATGGTATGATAGAGAACTGCTTTTTATTATTTCAATCTTTATTTATGGAATGCTATTGCTAACTAGCAATTACTCCTCATCACCTAATTCCAGTATTCATTACCCGTTTACATGTGAAGCGAAGTGAATCACGAAGGCCACATCCCAAGCTGGCAACTGTCCTTTTCTCTCTCACGTACTTAGCTGCCTCAAAAGTGAAATAGATGAAACACGTTTTATGATTTTGTATGGTATTGCTCCTTCCTTCATCGTAAAACAAATTAAATGCACTCTAACGGGAATGCAATAATATATATATATATATATATATATATATATATATATATTTATTTATTTATTTATTTATTTATCATTTTGCTTATATTTTAGTTATTTTATTGGAGTTATCACTTTCTATATGAACACTGAAACAGTGATTATAGATATGGAGTATATAATTTATATATCCTCGAATGAGCTTGAGCAGCTTTAATCGGGTCATATGTCTCAGTTGAGGGGGGGGGGGGGGGAAGAAAGTTAATTATGCACGTGCAGCACACCTGATCACAATCATTCAAACCCATTAGCGAGGTTTTGCCAGATGGAGCGATCATATGGATTCAACTTTAACCAATAGGGTTGCTCATTCATCGATATTAATCTGTGTTCCCCGCAGTTGACAGTCAGTCCCTGTCCAGTTTGGACCTTCAACCAGTGCCTTATCTTTGTTTTTTTGCAAGACAATGGATCATTGCTATTGGACTTGAAAGCAACATTTTTCTAAGTTTGGGTATATGCACCATATACCAATACTTTTTAGCCTTATTCCAACAAGCAGAAGTTCCTATATTAAAGAAGAGCTTTACATTTGTGTAAGCTGAATTCATTCAAATTCAATAAAAAAACAAAAACCTTCAAGATCCAACTATGAAATCGGAACTATGGTCTAAAATGATATCCAAGTAATGGCACAGGTCGAAGATACAAAACACATTGTCCTCGCGCTTACAGCAACACTGACTCCAGGGATAGTTTGGGGAATTAAGAAGTCTTTGGTCATCACTTATCGTTCAAACTTGCGAAGCTCAAGGAAGTGGGCATCTGACACGTATATAGCATTGCCCACGGAGTCTCTTGCAGATGCACCTCTGTTTACCACACAAAGTCCTAAAAATAAAAAATTCACGATCCCCATTTCGAGCCCGCTCGGTTTCCCGGACCCAAACCGCCATTTCCCTCAACGGCCCAAAACTGCCAAGACTTGTTTGGCATTTAAGAAAAAATAAAGGGCAAGCCTCGTCATTTTGCCTTTCCTTCAACTTCGCCACCCCTCCCTTCAAAAGACCAGCAAAGCGGGAGATGTTGATGTAGGCTCAGTCAGAGAGAGATGGAGATTGGTGAGCAATAGTTCGCCAGAGAGAGAGTTTCCTTTTCTCTTGATTGAGAGTGAGTTGACGTTTGAGTGTGAAGGAGAGACGAGCTGAAAAAAGAAAATATGACAGGAGTGGTGAAAGAACAGAATCTGGAGAAGCAGATAGAGAAGCATATGGGGTGCATGGCAGGGTTCTTTCAGATCTTTGATCGCAACCAGATTCTCACCGGAAAACGCCTTTACGCCACTAAACGCCTTCCTCCCTTAACGGTTTGGTTTTTCCCCCCTGTTCTCTTTCGGTTGTTCTGAAAATGCAGCAATTGCTAATCACGATTATATTAATCTACTTTGTTGGCTTCTATCAAACTTTCAGGTAGTTGATTCTAGTCCCGACTCGGAGAAGGCTATGGGGTCTCCAGCAATATCGAAAGTATCAGAGGAGCAGCAAACAATATCAATGGCTTCTCCAGGACACTTGAAGCAGCAATACTCTCTGGTGATTGAGCCCCGATCTCCGGTTCCGGAGTCCCAGGCCAAATTGTCTCTTCCCCTTCCGGTATTCGAGCTAAAAGAAGGGACTAAATCTTCATGGAAATTTTGCAAAGAAGCTCCTAGACTTTCTCTTGATAGCAGAGCAACCTTCGACGCCAAAGGAAGCCTTAAGCCGAAAGAAATCCGTACAAATGCCGCAATTTTATCCGTGAGCACTTGCGAGAAGAATGGAGATGAAACAGATGATAACGAGAAGCAACGCCGATCGCCTAGCGTAATCGCAAGGCTGATGGGTCTGGAGCAATTACCTCAATGGGAAAATGAACAACTGAAGAAACCTGAACTGCGAAGATCTGCTTCAGAGTCCAGAGCCTCCAGAGATCTTCTGCAGTATCGATTCATAGACGGCGTCAATTTCCAGTTAAAGCAGTCTCAGCAGCAGAGTACGCAGAGCAGTGTTCCAAGTAATCTGATTAGAGATGGTGCTGTTAAGAATCAAACAACGAATGGCAGAACAGTAGATCCAAAGGACTATAATGCTGTGAGAAACTCTAGAGTTGAGCCTGCTGGTGCTAGGGCACCACACAGAGGCATGGGACAAAGAAAGAGCTTCTATGATTCAGCTGATTTCTTCCCTGAGCCTAAACATACTGTGTCTATCTATGGTGAGATTGAGAAGAGGCTAAAAATGAGAGGAATCGATGAGCCATCTAAGGATCATGAGACTCTCAAGCAAATCCTCGAGGCTCTCCAACTTAAAGGCCTTCTACATTCCAAAAAGAAATCAAACCAAAACAGTCAAAGAATTGTGTGTGACAGGAGATTCTCACACGATGAATCGCCTATCGTTGTAATGAAGCCGGTACGTTCGACATCGCCTTCTCCTTCGATGAACAGGCCGGCTAGGATAGGCAACGACTCATCTCCGAGTTTTAGAGCCAGGTCTGCAATTCGCCGGGACTCGAATCTTTCCAGCGAAATATTGCCGGCAATGAGTCCCAGACGTGAGCAACCGGAGTTTGAACGTAATGTACGGAACCAAAACAGATTTAGAAATTCGGGTTCGCCTACTCGAAGTGAGAGCAGCGTGAAAAGCCCCAACAGGAGAAGACCGTTGACTGTTGAAACGCAGAGGAGAGCAAGCAATAATTCAACTGAGCGGGGAAGAGTGTCTCCTAAAGTTAATTCGAGGAGAACCATACTAGATCCGAGCACAAATCGAGCACCCAGAAACAGTAAACCAGCAGTTGAGATTTACCAGGAGAAGGTGTTTAATGTTGCAGAGGATGAATCATCGTCCATTTCTGAGAGTAGTATCAGCACGTCTTCGCAGACCGATACAGAGGTAAATGAGATAACTATATTGTCACATTCCATCTCAACCTGAATTTAGACTATGTTTTAGTTTGATTTTTCGTTAATAATTTCCTTCTCATGTAAATTTTTACAGGCATTATTACGGAGGTCCAAGATGGAGGATAACAAGGAAGGTAGGAATCTGCTGGAGAGGTGCGATAAACTACTCCACAGCATAGCTGAAATAACGACCGAGTTGCAACCCAGTCCAGTATCGGTTCTCGACTCGTCGTTTTACACGGAGGAATCTTCTCCTTCGCCTGTCATGAAACGGATCGTTGATTTCCAAGGTATGGAAACCTGTCACTCTGTTCAATTGGGTCAGTTGCTCAGTCGATAATCCCATTGGCAGGAAGATTTTTTATTACTAGATTTTGCATTTGCACGACGATGGTCTTTTAGGTCTGTTTCTAGGGCAATGAATCTAAAGCCTACTTGTAGTTGGCAAAGTGGTTCTCCGATGTGGTTAATAATCCATTAATTACTAGCCATCTCATTATCTAAAACAGTGGGTCACTATTGGGGGCTTAAGTAGCTTGTTTCCAGTTCTCTTGGCTATAAATTAAATTGTCATCATAAAGCAAGTAGGGGGGACCGATTCATGTAAGCAACGAGACGACTCCAATATACGTGCCGGTGGTACAATCATGTGGGATAGATCGTAATCACTAATGATGATCATCGGATTTTGACAACGACTGCTTATTTTTGCAGTGATGTTTATTTATGAACAATAATCGTGCAAGTGTAACAACTATAATGCCATGACGAACTTTAAATGGGAAAAAAGAAAACCCTCTCTACTTCCTCTGGCATAAATTACCTGATGCTAGAAAATCTTACAGCAAACGTACCCTCTTTCTACTTGGAAAGGAATATGCTTCCCTGAACTTGACTAAGCGTCCGTTTAAGTCCATGACAGATTACAAGTATAACGCTTTTGCCTGCCTTTGGTGCTTCTGAAAAATGGTCCACCACGGCCATTTTAACAAAGTGGTTGTTAGATAGCTAGCTCAAGCTGGATATGGTTTCTTTCTTTATTCTCTTTTTTTCTTTTTTTCTTCCCCTATTCCTTTTTCTTTTCTTCCTGTCAGTGTATTAGGCTTTTGCTACTGTCATTGTCCGTACTGATATGGACACTGTTTCCCTTGTATCAAAAAGCTGTGGAACACTTATTAATGCACTGTTGTATGAAATGCTGTCTTGTTGTGGTTTTATGATCTAACTAATTAATTTTGTTGTTGAATCACCAGATCACTTAGCTGAACTGGAGGACGATATTTGGAGCCCAGCAGTGCAATTAAAAATAGGGGAAAATTCAAATGACAGTGATTTCATCTACATTTCCGATATCCTCAAGGCTTCCAATTATTTATCTGACGACTCTGATGTCTTCCTTTTACTAGAAAAACAACAGCATTTAAAGGGGAACGACACATCCAAAGTCTCTAGACTCCAAAGGAAGCTTATTTTCGACACCATTGCAGAAATTCTCAAGCGAAAGAGGCAATTGCCCCCGTGGAAGGCTATCAGTTGGACAAATTCTGCAGGTGGACAAGCTTCCTTGCAACAAATTTGGTCAGAATTTCAAAGAATTCGGGAGAGCTGGGATCCATCTGATGATTTGTTGAATGTGATTTGCCGTCTGCTAAAGAAGGATCTCGCAGGGGATGCCATCAATGGATGGGGAGACCGCCCAATTGAGATGTCTGAATCAATTTTAGATATTGAAAGACTAATTTTTAAGGATTTGATCGGAGAAACCATCAGAGATCTGGCTTCCATTACAGGGAAATACAATCAGGCACCGTTGCCGCGAAGAAAGTTAGTTTTCTGAAAGAGGAGCCAATGTTTTTATTTATTTTAATTTAAAATTATTTCCCGCGCTTTATTGCCTCCACGCTCTCCGGCTCTTCTTTATTTTTTGGGGTAACGTTTAATTTAATTCCAGTTTACCTGAAAGCAGGCAAATCTAACGTTCAGTTTCACTGATGTGTAAACAAAGTATTATAAATGTTTTAAATTTCAAGCACATTATCACGTTTGGTATTAAAAATTGCAAAAGCATTCTTTATTTTATTTTTTTTATTTAAATAAAAAAATAAAATAAAGAGAAAGAAAAGGATGTTCAAATGCATGAAAGCAAAGATTAGGTGCCAGGATTTTGTCTCCAAGTGAGGAATAATCATTCCATTGGTTTTGCGTGTTCCCTGATTAAATCACATAAGTTCGGTATTGACGGTCATCATATCAGAGCCGTCTCCTGTCAGCTCCATTTTTCAAAAGTTCACACGATATGTTGACCAGGCGGACGGATCTGATATATAAATAATCAAAATTGTTTTAGAAAACGAAGCATAAATATTATGCAATAAAAATTATATAAATGAAAATAAAAAAAACCAAATTGAAGTTCACATCGGGATAAAACTGTCATTTCTCAAACCAGTTGATAGGTTGTGTGATGAACTAACTGCCAGGGTGAATCAACACATGCAGATGCAGGAGCAGAAGCAGTGTACAGTGTCCTTTGATTGGAGATTTTGATTTATGAAAATTCAGCAAATCTTTTTTCCAGGATTCCCCTCCATTTCCTGTCTTGGCAACTAACTCAGAGAGACCATGGCAAAGCAACTGGTGAAAATTTAATATTTTTTCCATTTAGTGTTGTGTTCTTCTTCCCCTCATAAACCAACTACAGCAGCAGCGCAGGTCGGCTTCTTCACTGTGCAGGGACAAGTTAGGAGAATATTGCCCTGGAAACTAATAAAACTACACTTTTTTTTTCTTCTAAGGAGTCAATTACACATCGCCAGGTGTCCCCAACCTGACAATTGTTAAAATGCAGTAGATAGTATGAGATATTAAGACTTCGGCTTAGGCCCCAGTCCCAGAACCCCCCCTTTTTTTCTTTTGTTTGGGCCCACATAATTGTATCTCGTCCACTTATAAATAATTTTAAAATAAAAATGTATTTAGTATATTTTCCAACACATTCTAAAAATGCAAAGGTTGGAAGTTTGCTTGATTGATGTACCAATCAAAGGTGCCAAGGTGGGGGGGCATACAATATAGTACTCTCCAATAATAATGTGGCGATTGAGGCAAGCATGCCATGTGCCTATTTATTGTTCCAAGACAGCTCCTCAAACCGGTGAAATCTATTTCCATTGCCTCTTTATAGCAATCCTTCAAGCAGATTAACTTTGGCATGTTCAATTTCTAATTCTCACAAGCTTTTTTTTTTTTTAATTAAATGATCTCCCATGAAGAACTTTATTTATTATTATTATTATTATTATTATTATTATTTTACAAGAGAAGTGATATGCTTTTAACTATTCCACCATACCAAGCAGCACTTTAAATGCTATTTAATTCAGCGGAGGTCAAAAGTGGTGGGGTAAGGTGATCGAAGACCTTAGAATTGTGGGCCTTGAACACATCTTTAGTTCTCTTTTTCGCAACAAGGCTGGTGGCCCATACCCCACTCTGCCAACAAGGCCAGTCCAGGCCAGGCCAATTTTTAACTTGTGTTTTCCTTACAATATTTTGCAATTAATTGCATTACTCTTTTTGCCCCTTTCATGTGCAGAAATCTTTAAGAAGCAAAAAAACCAGGAATTTCTCAAACAAGGGAAAAAGTTGGGGTCTTTGTCACCCCAGAAGCACGCAGGCTTATCTCTGTAATATGTCTGCGTTAATAGATGTAATGGTGCACTGGCATGGCCACATGCCACTGCCAAGGACTTTTACTTCTATTTCAGTGGTACATATTGGAATTGATAGATATTGTCATCTCATTTTCTTTTGCAGGGGAGAAAAGAGGCAACAAAAAAAAGCCCTCTTCTGATTCCTAATATTGAATGGTGTTGGTGTCCAATCCTTATCGCTGATGGTTGTCGTTGTCTCCTGTATTGGGACCTCATTAATAATGATAAGGACTCGTTGAGTAGACTTTGGGTTTACAAACTCGGATGAGGCCCCGTTAAGCTCACTGAAATCGTAGCCCTAGCCCACGCTTATACAATTTTCGGATCCACCATAAGGCCCGTTTCATTCGACCCAATTACAAGCCGGACTTTGATTCAGACGAAATTGTGATCCATTGGACTCTTAACACCACGTTTGGAATGGAATGTTTCTCTTCCATTCTTGTTCGAGAGTTTTAAGACTTGTCACTGCTTCTTCTCCACTGCTGGAAGCTGCCAGTGAACGGTAGAGTTTCTCCTTCGAATCGTTCATTTGATGTTATTCAAATTCTCTAATTTCGTTGATTATTAATCAGTGTCTTGTGTGCTTATTTCAAGAGAGTGCAATTTTAGGTCTTTCTTTTTGAACGTGTTAAAGACGGTTTGAGAATCTGAGAAAACAGTGTGCGTCTTTTTCCACTGAAAATCGATGAACGTGGAAGGTTCCACGTTGACTGAAACGATAAAACTAATCATAACTTATGATATTGCACTTTTGCAGAGAAATAATTTTGTGATCTGCTTGGCATGAGATATAAGGGAAATTGATGATTTTTTATCCACTAGTTTATGAATTATTTAGCTTGATGTTACATTGGGGAGTACAAGACACTAAAACTTTGGCAGCCTGATTTCATCTTTCCAAGTCCATACTCTAGGGTATGCTTCTCTAATCTCTATGTTTGTTGATCCAAACATGGTCTTCGGAATTAGGTTCAGTCACATTTCTAGGCCCCAGATGTGCCTTTTGTCTCCACTAAGTCTCACATTTAAACGCCACAATGCTTCAAGCGATTATGGCTATTCGGAAGGGCATCCACTTTCAGCTTATTCTTCTTTTTCTTCTTCTTATTATTATTATATTAATGTGTAAATCTATATTTGAATAATCAGTCACACTCTCTCAACAAGATAGAAAAGACGGCAGAAGAGTCCTAGCTTGGTCACTTGACAGCACACAGAAAAGGTGGGAGACATCTTCGTCCGCTATGCTGATTTTAAACCCTACACACAATAATAGAGCTTCAATCAAAGCACTTTTTATTCAGAAAATTGTTGTTGGCCTTCAATTAGCATCGTTACTAATTAGACATGTATCATCCTAGTCCAAGCCTCATCAAAGATTGAGAAGAAACAACTGTAGTTTGATTCTCTACATTTAGAGCTTATTACCATATAGTTTCTGTTGTCAAATATGAACGAAAGTTTTCAATTTTTGATAATTTTTTAGGGTTTGCCTAATCTTAATTATATGTTTATACATTTTTGTTTTTATTCCATGGTGTTAACATTTTAAACTAAACCTTCAAAATGTACCAAGGTTTATTGAAATCATGGCCAAGGAACTACAGTGGATGGTATAAGTAAAGGATTAAAGGGACATTAACACATCAAAAAAATAAAATAAAACAACACAACCTACACTGGCCATTGTTACCATTTATGTTGTATGAACAATTGGTCTTGCATATTGCTTAAATTTTGTAATGATTGATAACATTGCTGCAATGTTGTAAGGTATGCTTGTCATAATTTCAGAATCCTCAGTTTGATTATTCCCGAGTATGTTGAAGTAATCCTTAAATTGCAGAAGCATATTGTGCCATTTCTTTTATTTTCCAGTGAAGATGTTTATGGAAAGTTTTCCATTAATACGCAGAAATAATAATGTCTGGCAATAAGCTGTCAAGGTAGAAGATTCTCATCTGAACTGCCCTTCTTTATTTGTATTAGGTGGTGCATTTCACTCTATGCTTGTGGTTTGCTTTACCTGCAAAATTGCACATTTACACAATTAAGCAAAATGAATGGAGGGACTGAAGTGTTTAACAAAATCAAAATTAGGGATATTTTAATGAGTTTATGAAAATATAGAGATGAATTGTAAATAATCGAATTATTAAGGGACGTTTTTGTAATGCACCCTTCAAAATTTGAAACAAAAGTCGAAGCAATTGTTTGGCTCTCCTCTAGGAGATGAATGGGGATTACAAATCTCTGCCTGCGTGTATGTAAAGAAGGAATGAGATGAAATATTACATAGTTTGTAGCAGGGTTGATTGAACGCGGGGTCTTCAGTTGACATAGGAGGTTCCTCACCAAATATCATCTCACAACTCATATCATCAAAATCTGCAAAATCAAATGTCCCAAAACTATTATGAAGCTGCATTGATAGATGGTCCTATCATGATTAATCACAAGTTAATTGCAAAATTGTTATATTGAGTTCCTGTGCTTAACTTATAATTGGCATTTGAGAATACCCAGAGAATTTAAACATGGGTGCTTGTGGTCTGTAGATTACAAATTAATGATTGGTTTCATGGGAAACAAATGTAATTTATATTTGTAGTATCAGTTTATATGCCGGAATTCTCACCTGAGATTTGATGGGTCTACATGTGGTATTGTGCCCTAAGTGGTTAAGCTTGGGGTCCTCCATTTACATGATGAGCATGGTCTCCACATTCTCTAGTGCAAGTATGATTTTTTTTTCCTTGTCTTTCTTTCCTACTAGAGGATATAATTCAAAATATTTGTTTGGGTTTACTATTAGTGGAGCTTGTAGATATTTTCTCTGGGCAATAAATCGAACTTTACACATTTCTTGATGAGATAATATTCAATTTTTGTTTTCAGTTAATTTGCAATTTCATATGATTGTCTAACAAACAAAGCGATTGGCAATATGACCTGTTTTAGAAGTGATAAATGCCATATAATCGAGTGTGGACCTTCTGATGTACGTATATTTACTTGCTGTATGGGTATACTTACTGGGAACCATTTTGACAGCCATTCCTAAGGAGTGCTTGATAAAGGTCTGAGTCGGAACCTTGCAGAGATTAGTACACATACCAGCACAATTAGTCTCTTCTAAAAACCTGCAAATTTGGAAAATAATTAACAGGAGAAGGTGTTAACTTCATGAATTATTACGAGCTCCATTAAACTTTTTGATGATTATTTGATAATGATGGTGATTTATTGCCATTATGGTTGTCATGATGTTGTTGGAGAAAATAGTCTGTAATTAAGCAGCACACTCTCATCAGAGCAGATTGGTTTCAGAAGTGAAAGTATCTTATATTGGTGAAATGGACACCATTCATGTAGGTCTCTAGTGTTGCAAGTTAAAATTGTAAGCAGAAGTTATAGTTACCTGCACTTTTTGATATGGACTACATTCTTTTCCTTTCTCCCGTTGACTTCAGATTCCCGCACCTTGTTTGGGAAGTGATCAAGGTAGGTCAGTCATGTTAATAGAGATTTTAATTCATAGATGATTATTATTATTTTTTTTGTTATTGTTGTTATTATGCGTGTTTGTTTGCATCAAACTGAAGATCTGAGAAATCATTTTGATCGAGGTACTTGTTCCTGTACTTACCAAGATATTTACCTGAACTATCCTAATGCTTCAGAAATCTGCAGATATCACAGTTCTTATAAGGAAAATTTGTGCGTACCTGGCATGGTCCGATTAGCCAGACGAAAAACAAGGTGGTGAAGGCTGCAAAACATTCTCTTGCAAATTTAGATTGGGGCAATGCTCTCTTTATCTGTCATCAACAGCACTGGTTTGCTATGTTACTAAAGCACTGTTTATAAATGAAAGGCATGGATGGC
>CAOGCB010734775.1:0-20381 GCA_948266635.1 Cnidoscolus chayamansa
TAGGAATGAGGTAGGGAGCTACACATGCATCTCAGTAGGTCTCTTGTCCCCTGTTTACTACTTCAGTTTGTCCATCCATCTGACGATGAGAGGCAGCAAATAGGTTGATTTCCACTCCTTGTAGCTTAAAATATTCTTGCCAGAATTAATTTATAAATACTGCATCTGTCGCTTGTGATAGTTTCTGGTAGACAGTGTAGTTTATATACATTCTCCATGAAAGCTTGTGCTACTTACTTAGCTGAGTAAGGATGGGCAAGACTCAGAAAATGAGCATATTTTGTGAGCCTGTCTACTACAACAAAAATTACTGATTTACTTTGTGATTTGGGGAGTGCCTCAATGAAATGTATGGTAATATCTATGAAAATGCTCTTAGGTGTAGGCAGAGGCTGTAGCTTACCAGGCATTGCTACAGTCTTATATTTATTCTGTTGATAGATTGAGCAATTTCTTATATACTGCCTAACATCTTTCCATAACCCTACTCAGCCTTTTACCAGTTACAGTAGCTCTAGAGTGTCCCCTTATAGCAGAGTCATGATAGATCTCTATTAATTTCTCCCTCTTGTTTTGGATTCACCAATCACTAGCTTCCCCTTCCTTCTAAGCTGGTCTTCCTTCCAATTATACTTGGGATGAGACAGGGGATCACCTTGTAGGTATGCAATGTCCCTGCAAGCTTGCTGTCTTCCTTCCATGTTTACCTAATAGCTTCCAATAGCTGATTAGAAATTAAATAAGCTATGATAGTTAAGATAGTGGAGTGTAACCTGGAAAGAGCATCTGCCACTGAGTTTTGTGGTCCCTTTTTTTTGTATTGAATTTCAAAATTAAAGGGCTGCAATTTGGTCAACCAAGCTTGCTGTGCAGTGGTGGTTATCCTCTGCTCGGTTAGGAATTTCAGACTCCTATGATCAGTCTTGATGATGAAATGTCTAGGTACCAAGTAGTGCTCCCATTTTCTGATAGCAAAGAGGATAGCTAACAATTCTTTCTCATAAATGGATAGAGTCAGGTTTTTATGAGACGATACCTTACTTATACAAGCAGTTAGACGACCCTCTTGCATTAGGACAACTCTAATTCCCTCTAAGCAAGCATCAACTTCCACTGTGAAAGTTTTAGTAAAATCTGGTAGGGTTAGGACAGGAGTTTGAGACATAGCTGTTTTGAGTTTGTCAAAAGCTGATTGTGCTTCCTGGTTCCAACCAAAGTGAAGTGAGAGGTCTAGCTAGTTGCCCATACGATCTTACAAACCTCCTGTAGTACCCTGTGAGTCCCAAGAAACTCCTCAATTATTTAATAATTTGTGGTGTTGGCCAATCCTTCATCACTTGCTCCTTCTTAGGGTCAGTTTGCACTCCAACTTCAATTATGATATGCCCTAAGTATTCCACAGATGAGATACCGAAGGTGCGTTTTTTTTGGTTTTGCAAACAATCGATTGGCCCTCAAAATCTATAATTCCTCCCTTAAGTGTTCCTTATATTCACAAACAGACTTGCTATAGATAAGGATGTCATCAAAGAACACTAACACATATTTTCTTAATAGGGACTTGAAAATACGGTTCATGAGGGCTTGAAATATTGAAGGAGCATTTGTAAGCCCAAAAGGCACAACTAGGAACTCATAGTGCACTTCATGTATTTTGAATGCAGTTTTATGCATGTCTTCAACATGCATTCTAACCTGCCAATATCCAGACCTCAAATCTAGCTTATAAAATATAGTTGCTCCCCCTAGCTCCTCTAGTAATTCTTCTATCAAAGGTATTGGAAACTTATCCTTGATAGTAATTTTTTAGGCCCCTATAGTCAATGCATAGTCTTTATTGCCTGTCTTTTTTTCTCACAAGTACCACAGGACTGGCATAAGGACTATTGTTAGGCTAGATAACTCCACTTTTCAACGTTTCCTTCACCATTTTTTCTATAATAGACTTTTGTACTAGAGCATACCTGTATGGTTTGGAATTGTTAGGCATAGAGCCCTCTTTGATTGGGATCTTGTGATCCTGCTGCCTGCATGGTGGAAGACCTTCAGGTTCTTGAAATACATCATGAAATTCATGTAACATCTCTAGCAAATCAGGGCACTCAGTCTTGTAGTCAGAGATCTGAAATAGTTGGGCTCTGAGTTTGGTAGGGTTGTAGTCAAAACTCCCTTCCTCCTTTAGGTGCATAGCTCTAAGTTGTTGATACTGAGCAAGCATTGGTTCCCCCTTAAGATGGTAGTTTCGATTCCCTACTTGGAATGCCATTGTTAGGTTTTCAAAGTTCCAAACAATGCTGCCCAGTGTTTTGAGCCATTGAATTCCCAAAATTAGATTAAAACTCCCTAGAGGGAGGAGATAGACATCTGCTTCAAAGGGCTGTGCTTCAAAGGGCTGTCCCTGCATTTCCCATTGGAACTTTGGACACAGGGAGTTGCACTTCAGTTCCTGTCCATTAGCTATTTCTACCCACAACCTTGAAACCATCTGTACTCCACAGTTGAGCCCTTGAGCCACCTGATCATTTATAAAATTATGTGTGCTTCTTGTGTCAATAAGAATGTGTTGTCTGGTCTAGTTGGTCTGCCAGAAACTGCAGGTGTCCTACTGCTGGAACTAGTGAAAGAAGCTGGTGAATATGGTTTGGAGTAATTGATAGATTTATAGGAGTTAGTATTTGTAGTGACAGTGGGGGGTCTTTGATAGAAGGTATTAGTAGTAGATGTGGGTTTAGAAGGTTTGGGTTTCTGCTGGATGGCAGGTACTGCCAGTTCTTGAAGTCTGGTTAGGGAATAGGCTTCAGCTAGATTTTTTGGTTTGAACATTCTCACAGTCATTTGTAAATTGTCATTAAGAGCAGATAAAAAGAAACTGAGGGCCTACTCCTCAGTAATACCTGCCTTAGGGTGTAATTCATCAAATGCATTAAGGTAGTCAAGGAGAGACCCACCCTGTATGAGATTCCTTAATTCTACTATGGGGTCTTCGAAGGCAAGGCTCTCAAATCTAGCTCCCATGGCCCTCATATACTCCTCCTAATTCCCATAAGCTACAACACCCTTCAGCTTCACGTTCCCTTGATGCCATTGGATGGCTCTTCCCTCCAAATGTAAGGCAACCATTTTGACCTGTTTTCAGGGGCAATCCTCCTTACCTCAAAGAAGTACTCTGCTCTCAACAACCACCTATCTAATCCTTTCCCTTCAAATCTAGAAAATTCTAGTCTGGTGGCACTGCCCCAGGGACTGTCATCAGTTCTATGGTGTTCTCTGGGAAGACTTCTAGCTTCACTGCTTTCTTCCCCTATCTTCTCCTTCCCTTTGCTGTTAGTGCTTAATAAGTTTTTGATTTCAGCTAGAAGATACTGTAAACAAGCCTGTATCTTTGTTTCTTGCCTCCTTTCATAGTCTAATACCATGCCAACGATTTCCTTCCTCCATTTTTGCGATCTTGTGGATTCCGCCATTTTCAGAATTGATGCTTTGATACCAGTTGATACAAACCAGAAAATGAGAGTTAAAAGAAAAAAAAACTTGAGAAAAATCTCCTTTCAATTGATAATTTTCTTGTTGGATTTTCAGTAGGTGGCTTTCTCTCTTATAGGTTGAGAGAGAGTATTCTAGAGGAATACAAGATTTACGGGATTCTTTCATGTGCAGGAGATGAGTTGGACTCTGGAGAAGATTATGTGTAACAGACTGGAAGGAGGGAGAAGAAGGTTGAAACGCACCGTTTGATCAGATGAAGGATTGGGTCTTGCTATGCACCGTTTTACTTAAGGTATGTTTCTTTATGCAATGCACCATTTTGGTCTGTATCACATTCTCATTGTTTCCATTTGGACCAAACCCTTCTCCATCTCAACTCGAGGCTCCAAACTTGCCTTCTTGCTTACGCGTCATTCTCTAATTGAATTCGTGGCCTATAAATTGATGCCAGTTCCAAGTTTACCGATCTCAGCTCCTTGGCTCATGTTCCAAATTCTCTTTCAGGTAGTTGGCTCCATTTTTATGTCAAAATTTGATGTTAGAGCTATAAAGTGTATTTTTCTGGGGTTATCTTGATTTAACAACTTTCCCTTCTAAACAATTTGAGCATGTTTATAATGCAACAACAATACCACTACCATTAATATCTATTGAGGATTCTTCTTCTGAACTAATACATGTTGATCATCCACTATTACTTCTAGTGCTTCCACTGCAGCTTCTAATGATAGTAATGCTCCTATCATTTCTTGCCAGAAGAAGTTTAAGAATAGCAACTAGGGCAGCATGGATGCAAGATTTTGTATTGCATATTGATGCTAACCAATCCTTGCTGCAATTTAGTCCTTTGCATATTTTGTTTGTAGTTAATGTCTCTGCAACATAGGAACCTAAATCTTATCAAGTTGCTAAGAGTGATCCTAAGTGAGTTGATGCTATGCAGGCAAATTAGAACTCAATAACACCTGGCTTCTCACCACTCTTTCGATTGGCAAGAAAGCTATCTCCTCCAAGTGGGTATACGAAATCAAATATAAACCAGATGGGATGGGATAGTGGTTCGTTATAAAGCTAGATTGGTGCCCAAAGGATATAGCCAAGTAGTTGGAATTGACTACAATGATAGTTTGTCTCCAGCTGCCAAACTTGTAGCCATGATTCTTCTTAACAATAGCAGTATCATCACAGTTGCCCATTTTTCTGGTTGATGTAAATAATGCATTCCTTCATGGATATGTGGAGGAAGACTTGTATATGATTCCTCCCAAAGAGTACACCAAAGCCACTAAGGGGCAAGTATGCTCGTTGGTGAAGTCTATATATATGGCCTCAAGCAGGTCAATAGAAAGTAAAATGAGGAATTCACTATCAAACTACTATCTTTTTGGTTTCCAACAATCCTCTGAAGATCATTGTCTGTTTACAAAAGGAACCTCTAATTTATTATAGTATATGTCAATGATGTACTTCTTACTGGGCCCATAGAATCAAAGTTAATTTCCACCAAACAGTTCTTGCACACAAAGTTACCATCAAGGATCTCAGCTATGCCAAATACTTTCTAGGTTTGGAGCTAGCTAGATCTACTAATTTGAATGTACTTAAATCAAAGAAAATATGTGCTCGACCTCATCTTTGTTGTTGGATTGCTCAATTCAAAATCAGCTCAGACACCTATGGTTAATGGCGTCAATCTTACAACTGAAGAAGGTGAGCTCCTAAAATATGTGCTCGACCTCATCTTTGTTGCTGGATTGCTCAATTCAAAATCAGCTCAGACACCTATGGTTAATGGCGTCAATCTTACAACTGAAGAAGGTGAGCTCCTAGCCGACTCTGAACCCTGCAGATGACTAGTTGGTTGTTTGCCATATCTTAGCTTAACATGACCAAACATAACCTTCTCCATTCAACAACTTAGCCAATTCATGCAGCATTCATGAAAGCATCACTACGAAGCGGCCATTCATACACTCAAATATCTTAAGGCATATCCAAGAAGAGGATTGTTTTTTCCTGCTACCAACTCCCTTTCTCTCAGCTTATTGTGATGTTGACTAGGCCTCGTGTCTTCTAACAAGAAAGTCTATTTTTGGCTATTGCATTTCTCTTAGTCCTTCCATAGTCTCTTGGTAGTCTAAGAAACAAATTATCATAAGCGGAGGCAAAATACAATAGCTAGAGTTGGCAATTTTTTACATAACCCGTTTACACGACACGTAGTTAAACGGGTTTGAGTTTATATTAAATATGGGTCATAAACGAGTCAATCCGTTTTTGACACGACAAAAATGCAGGTCTAAATGGGTTGACCTGCTTAACCCGATTAGACATGCAATGACCGATTTATTTAAATAGGTTAATAATTAACATATCTTATATGATTCATTTAAACATTATTATGATCTATTTATTTAAATTAAATTTGTTAAATAATTAAATTTCATTTAAAATAGTAATATTTTAATCTTAAACATTCATTTATAAAATATAAAATCATCCCATCCATTTTATTGCATATAAATATATGTAAATTTATTTTATTTATAAATATTTAGATTTAAATAGTAGTTTTATAGATAGTAATAGTATATTTAAATAACATTATTTAATTTTAATTTATTTTAACATATTAAATAGATTGTATTATAAGATTAAAATAACTATTTATTTAAATTGATTAAACATGTAGTGTCCTGCTATATGATATAATAATAACTTAATTATTTAAATGGGTTACACTAGTCAACCTGTGTAACCTGTTTAATAAACATGTCCGGGTTAGGGTAGAGCATCTTGACATGATTAATTAAACGGATCGTGTTCGGATTAACCTTTTTAATGTTATTGATGTATGTTGATACGACACGTTTATGATCTAACAATATAAATTGTCAGCCCTAATAATAGCATGAGTACATTATTTTGTGAACTTCAATGGCTCAACCGCCTGCTCCAGGATTTTCAGGTCATAGTCTCACTCGCCATTGCATTGCACTGTGATAAAAAGGCTTCCATGCACATTGCTGCCAACCTTGTCTTTCATGAGTATAAAACGAGGCTTCCATGCACATTGCTGCCAACCTTGTCTTTCACGAGTATAAAAAGCACCTAGATGTTGATTGCCATATCATTCGCAATAAAGCTAACACAGGGTTCCCTCAAGCTCGTTCATGTATCCTCTCTTGACCAGCTTGCTGACTTACGAAGCCACTGGCAGCTCCTATTTTTCGATAGTTTATATCCAAGATGGGCTTGTCACCAAGTGCATTTGAGGTGGGATATGAAGATCCTTTTTAGTGGAAAGGAGCGTTTTATTTTGTATAGAAAGCATGTTTAGTTAAAACGCACTGTTTCCTTTAATGTAACTAGCTGGTTTTGATTGGCTGTAGAGTTGAGTGGAAATTATGTTAAGGCCGTTGAGCTGTTGCTCATCACCTTCACAAGTTCACATGTTGTATAATAAGGCTTGCAAGCCTCTGGTTTCAGGTGAATGAAGAGAGCTTTCTTGCTGATTTTATTTTATACAATTTTCGGTGAGATAAGAAAATTGGAGGATTTTAGAAAAGTGTGGGTTGATGAGATATGTTTTGAGGGGCTTTGATGATAGGTGTCGAGATTATATAAAAATCAGGAGGCAGTGGCAGGACAAGGGCAGAGAAGGTTGCAGAGTGTCCAAAAGTTCAGTTGAGGCTTTAGATCATTTACAAGGAAATATGACAGTGGTAGAAGAGATTTTGAATGGGATAGATTTTGTTGGTGTCTGGAGAAGTTTGGCTGCTGGAGTTGATTGGTTGCTTTTCAGTGGTATTCTTATGAGCAATGTGAAATTTCATGATAGTGGTGTTGTAAGGTTTAGTCATGATTTGGAGGTTCTGGTCGGGGTATTTGGAACTTGGTGCTCAAGGCCTGAAGGCCTTTTGCCCAAATTAAGTGATGGTTTGAATTTGTTGAAAATGGAGCAGCAGCTTCCGTGTACTTCTGCTTGGAGGAGAGAAATGGATGGAGAATGGAATCAGAAATTTAGGTAGAGCCGAGTCTCGGAAGATACTGAACAGTAGAGTATCCATGGGATAAACGCATTCCAAACTTAAAAACCTTTTTCTTGGTATTCTTGACCCAAAGGATTAGCATTTAGCAAACTTGGAAGTAAAAAAGGAGAGGTTCATTCAGGTTTAGATGCTTGTAGATTATTTTTTATTATTTTTATACATGACTGGAGTTCATGGACTGACCTGATAGAATAAAACAATAAATATTATTTAAATATTCCGACATTTTTTTTTCCATGCTTGTAGTCAGGTTTATAGAGCTTAAATTTGAACTTCAGTATATTTGCCTCTTGAGCTTATGTTTTCGGTTCGGATTTGGTGGGAATCCGGCAGTAGTTTGCTGTGGAACGTCAATATGAATAATTTGACTGTACCTGTATATTTGATTAAAATCAGTTTTTATGCGGATATCCCGAGTCCCTTCAGAAGGGATTAGCTGCAGCTATAGCAGTTGATAATATGGGAATTCCATGGCTGGTACTGCAAGGGCTTACCTTCAATGTCTGATCCAACTGTTGCAGAAGCCGTGGTAGGCAGGGAGGCGATACTCTTGGCCAAAGCTCGAGGCTTTGACCCTGTTATGATTGAAGTGGGGAGATGCTGCTCATGTAATTCACTCTCTCCAGGGAAGTTCACCGGGGATTGAAATTGCAAGTTTGGTCGAAGATATCCTTTCTTCGGCCTGATTTTTCATTTCAGCAAATCACATTCTGCTTCGTGACAAGAGATTACAATTGAATTGCTCATATTTAGTTTCGAAAGCTTTATATTAGGCTTCCTCCGTTTGTAATCTTTTGATGCAGTTTAATCGGGAATTGGCTCTCTAGTCCGCTGACTTTTCAATGAACAAACTTTCAAAAAAGGAAAAAGAAAGATATCAAGGCAATCCCACTTAGATGGTTTAAGGGGAGGAAAGTGTTCTTCATTACTGCAGTTGCTGGTCTTCAATTGGAAATTAATAATTTAGCATTCATTTCTTAATGTTCCGATTTCCCCCTCATTGCATGTGGATGGGCATGGGCAAGTGGTGGATGGTTTTATGAGTTATCTTGTCAGCCTAGCATACCCAATCGGAATAGCAGATGAGAATAGTATGTGTGGAATGATTTAGAAGTTAGTACTTGGTACGCAATGGTGTATGGATGATTGAATAATTGATGCAGCCAGAAGTCTGAACTTGCATGTGCCAGCTTGATGACCTCGAATTGTCCCTGTTACCAACAATGCCATATTTCCGAAACACTTACCAATGGCAGCTCGTTGTTTACAGTTTCTTTGATAATAATAAAATCCCATAGTTAAATTTTAATAAAAAAACATGGGAGAAAATTTTGATCGGAAATTGATTTGATCCGAATTGAAATGCATCATACTAATCATTGAATATAAATTAATTTTAATCAATTCACTCTTAATATGTTTCTTCCGGTTCCCATAGAACAGGCAGAGTCTAACTTGTTCGTGTCTGAAAATGACATCTGTGGTCGGCTACCGAAAATTTAGGGGCTAAATTGAGAGGTTGTTAAAAGAAGCCGAACACCCCAATAATGGTCCGAATTTAGAACTGTTTCTCAACACCTAAAAAAGAGCCTTTGAATTTTGTCATGGGATTGTATTGTACGTGTCCGTCCGCACAGTCACATCAGATTAAGCCTTTTCCTTGCATCACGTATGAGAAAAATGCTCTTGATCATAATGGACAAATGAAATGCCCACTGTGAAATTTGAGCCTTCTTCTGGGCACCATAGTCTAGTCTTCTTGTTTGTCAGTTTCAATGGCATTCATATATCACCCTATTCTTAACTATTGTAAGATAAGTTGGTACTGTAGCTACCCAATGTTAAGGAACTAAAACCACTTCTGCCATTTTCTTGTGATCTTTCTTTAATGTTGCACACTTTCCCATTTGCAGGATTTTGCTCTTTTTTTCATATGTGAGTTCTTCACTTTAAAAATAAACAATTTAATATTTGATTTATTCCCTTAAAATTTCTTAATACAACAATAAAAGATATATATTTTAAAACAATAAATGCTAAGATAGGTTGATATTACAGTTGCTTGAACTGATATTGGAAAATCATTAGTGTTTTGTCTTTATTCCTATCATAATTTACACAAGTCTAACCCAAGGTCTTTAACATTCCAGTGCCCCACATTGCTCTTCAAGGGTTAATACTGTTTCCCAGAAAATATATATATATATATTATAACTAAACCTTATCAAAGTTGATTCTAAATTAATCTTTTTAAATACTTTAATAAAAATGTCAAACGTACCTTAATTTTTACTGACTCCTCTATTAATCACTGAAGCTTTTTTAAGGTAATTAGATTTGATGGTTCAACTAGAAATGGCATCAAAGACTAGAATATTGTTGAAGTGGAGTGAACCCAGAACAAACTTTCTTTAAGAAACGAGGCAAATAAACATTTATAATTAGAATGAAAGGGGAAAATAAAACAACAAAAATGGACACATCTCCGATCAGCCTACATTTTTTCAATCAATTTTGCAACCAAATATAGCATGCTGACAAGCTAATTGTCTTTTAGCAGACATAATTTGGGAAATACCTGCTTGATATGACCCATTTAGTTCAGACATGTGGGACAACAAGGACCTAATTATATTTAATCTCCTTGTTACTGTCGTCCAACTAACTTGTGTTCAAGCCTCCTCTCTTGAACTCTTTTTAAGCTGCTCTCGCCCCCAGTGGCTGCTGAGTGCTGATAGTAGCAACTAGCAGAACAGACTGTTAAGAGAGCAAGCGGCCAAGCACGGCATTTCAGCTATGTCTAGCAGAAGATCATCAGGAGCCTCGAAAGATGAGATTAATGAGCTCATCTGGAAACTTCAAGCATTACTACCACAGCTTAATCAAAATCACCCCTCCAGGGTACCGTATAGGCTTAGATTCTTTTTGTTTCTCCTTTTTATCTTATATTTACGTATTCCCCCTAGAAACTCATTTCCATCAAAGAATGGATTTAGCTTAATTTTCACCTTTCCTTTAGGACATATTGGGTGCTGGAATAATAGAGACATTTTCGACAACCTGAGCTACATATGCTTATACACCAAGCGACAATTTTGATATACACCAAAAAGAAAAATTGAAACACATGCATCAAGAGCTGCTTGTGATTTTGCAATGCTAATTGCTAAGAAGGTTTTAATTTCTTTTCTTTGGCGCTTGGTTACAGGTCTCAGTCTCCAGAATATTGAAGGAAACATGCAGCTACATTAGAAAGCTCCAACGAGAGGTGGATGACTTGAGTGAAAGTCTATCTCAGTTGACGGATCCTATGGACATCACTGGTGTTGACATAGAATCTCTTATTACAAGTATTCTACGAAAATAATACAAGTTATACGACTCAACACCCCCAGCTTTCTTCTATCCATATGCTGATATATGGAATAACATATGATATGATGCTAGGTAGCATGCATTAACTACTATAATATATGCTTAATTTGATAAAAAAAGAATCTCATTGTTCTCTTGCTTTGTCTTTAATACAATGTTTAGAATTCTTCTGCTAATTATTTGCATCGAGTCCCATTCTTAATCTTGATTTATACTTACCTGCCAAAACAAAAAAGGATATGGCTGTGGTTGGCACAACAAAGGATTACAATAATAATATTAATCAAGGTTTTGCTGTCAAATGTACACTTTCTTGAGATTTTTTTACAATTGATAGCATCTCTTTCATTAGGCATTAGCTTCAGGGGAGGATTTAATAGGCGCGACCAGATGACAACTCTTGTTTGATTTGTTGTTCAAATTCTTTAGCCATCATTACTAGAGTGTTGTCTCCGAATTTTATCGTCATCCCACTTGTTTTTTTTTCCTTGGGGAGCAAGAAATTAACTGCTGATATCAAATGGGTGTCGGACAATCCACTAAAGCAGTCAGCTTTGCATGCTTTACAGGCACTTCAATAGTTGGGTTACCTCTAAGAAGAACGTGGAAGATTGGTAAGAGATAGAGCTGTTAATTACATCATTACAAAAGTTTATCATCCATTTTTTCTTGGAAAACATAGCTAGACTTTGTGTTTTCACAATACTCTTCAAGTTCTTTAACACAAGCAGGGGGAGAGAGAGCGACTTGGCATCAATCCATTTTAGATCTTTTCCCTGGGTTTTTTGAGCTCGCAAGAAACTAACCGAAAGTTTTCAGTATTTATGAGCTGTTAGAGCCTAGAGCATTTCAATTCTCTTGGTCGAGAAATTGAGTTGGCAAGAAAATTCTACATTAAGAAACACCCACTCACCAGGGAATCAATTTCATCGGAATCCAATAACTTAAAACAACAAAGTTCAATTCAATTTCTCATAACTTTGAAGATTATTTACACGTGTCGTCTTACAAATGCATACAACAAAAAAACTTATAATAAAGTATTAAGATTACAAATTTTAACATCCAAACCCAAAAGAGAAAAAAGTCAATGCATTTTGAGATCAAACTTTTCAAGAAGGCTCTGCATCTGAGCAACAATAGCTAAGCTATTACTCAAGAACTCGTTGGAGTTCTCCATCTTAGCCTTTACCTCATCTAGAGCCGTAGATCCCATCTCCTCCAAGCCGTCCAAGCAAGTCTGCTGATCTGTCATGGCAGCGCTGATCCATGTCTGGATATCATTGATCTTCTCCAAGGTCAAAGCTTTTTCATCAGGGCCAACCTCCATTTCCGACAGCGAATCGTTAAGTCTACCCAGCGCCTCATCAAACAGACTCAAACAGTCCTTGATAGCAGCCTGAGAGTTAGCGTCGTTGAGAGCTGTGAATAAGGAAGAAACGTTTTTCAGCTCTTTAATGGAAACTTGGAGAGAGATCTTGAAGATGGATTCTGGGTCGGGCTTGATTGAGGCGTTAAGAGAGGATATGCTGGTGAAGCAGGAAGCTGGGTAGCGAGTAACATTGCAGACAGTTTTGATTGAGTTGAGGGAGTTGGAGGCAGAGGAAAGGGATGGTGAATCGGACCCAGACCGAGAGGATTCAGTGTCGGACTTATGGATAAGGACTGCAAGTAATAGACCGACGATTAAGATTAAGAAAAGGGCGGCGAAGACAAGGGATTTTCGGGTGGTTTTAGAGCGGCAGGAGTTTTGATTTTCAGGGTTGGAGCCTACTTTGCCGTAGCCTTTGAGGACTTTAACGGATTCCATGGTTAGGGTTTGGGAGATCGTAAATGGCAGAGGCGAATCCTTGAAAGGGTTTTGACAAAGATACAAAGCAGAGGAACGAACAGGTACGACCAAGTAATGGAGATGGATTAAGATTTCATACAGCTGTCGACGTTTCTTTTCTGATTTTTGTTTAAAAAACGTTTCGATACCTTTTTTTTTTTCCCAATTAGATTACAATTATATAGTATGTATATCCAAAAAAAAAAAAAAAAAAAATGCCATCCAAAGTCAAATCTATTTTCAACGTTAAACCACCAAATTTGTCTAAAACCATTTAACTGTCATAATCAAAACCTTTTATATTTTAAAGCCAAATTTATATTATAAATAATGAATTTATTTATTTAACATTATTTAAATGCTTGTAGAAAATAATTTATATCTGAAAAATATTTTCTATGTGGAAAATGTTTTTTTATAGAAAATATATTTTTCAAAAATAATTTAATTTTTTATTTAATTATAATATTAAAATTAAAAATATTAATAATTGTTACATAATATTATTAATAATATAGTTAAAATCTGAAAATGAGGAAAAAGGATATTATTTTTTAAAAATAATTTAATTTAAAAATAATTTTTTATTGATTAATTTTTTTTAAAAAAATATTGAAAGATTAAAAAAATATAGAAAAAAAAAAAAAAACAAACTAAACCTTAGGTTAGGATATTTCATCAGTATATATATATATATATATTAAAATTAATCTTTTAGTGATTTTATAATATGTATTCCGATTAAATATAAGAATATATTCAATATTATATATCAACCCATAAATTGAAAGATCAACTTTATTGCTTAGATATGATCTCCTTTTAAATTTCAATCATTAAAATTTTAAATCATATAAATGTCTAAAATTGCTTAAACGTGTCTATTAGACTTTTTAATTTTAGACTTTATAAAACTTTGCTCATCATATTATAAATATTTTAAAATAAATTATATTTTAGTTGAGTTAAATTTAACTATGTTTTTGTTTTTTAAATTTATATTAGTATATGCTAAATAACTTATTAGTAAAATATTTTATAATATTTAAATTTTAAGAATTTAATATTCACATAACGCATGTATTTTTTTTTATTTTAATGATAGATTTTAACAAATTTATGAAAATTGTGTATTTAATTTTACTATCATTTTTATTTTTCTAATATTATAATTAAATAATAAAAAATATATTTTTATAGAAAATATTTATCAAATAAATCATATTGTTAAAATGAAATTAAGAATAATTAGCAAAACACGCCATAATATGACTACTTACTATTACTATGTCACAATTAAATTGTGATGGTTTAATATTTTGACTTTGACAAACCTTTGTCTCTAAAAAACTTGCCAAAAAGAAAACAAAAAGGAAAATTTGAACTTTCCATCAACCTTGGGATGAAGTGAATTACAATGCAAGAGAACCGACCACCATCACTGCAGTGAAATTGCAGAAAAAGAAACTAAATGGTATACCCATACCCCACTCAATGCCTTGTCGTGTTCGTAGATTGGAAAGAACAGGTTTGTCCCGACGGCAGAAAATTGCAACATCCCCGTCTAAGGGCAAAGTGGTTAGAATGTAAACAGGCAAAATCTTTATTTTATATATATATATATATATATATATATATATATCAACATATTCCAAATTATTATCCAAATTTATCGTTAACTGCTAAATTCCTAATAACCATAATCATACGCATTACAAATTCTCAGCCGACTAGGTCATATTGCTTGTATTTGGAAAAAAAAAAAGATGTGTTCAGCCCTTCAAGTAGATTAAACAATTTAATCAATCAAGTACCCATTCATTGAATAGAATAGAGAGCGTATGTTTGGCTTTTTATTATGGTCAAGCATCTGTTAGTAGAAATAAATCACAAGCATTGACAGGAATTGATCAAGTCGTGTAAGAGTTTACGTACCTGGTAGGATGCCAACATCAGTCGACTCTCATAACAAATTCAATAACAAGCCAGTTGTGTTGTCATTTGGTGGGAAAAAAAATAACCTTTAGAACAGGTCAAAGGTTGCATATAATGCATCACAGAGCAAACCCAATATCAAAGATCAAAGTTGAGAAGCCAAAACATTAATGCGGTAATATTTAAAAAATGAAACATAGAAGTGACAACAAAACTAGCTTAGAAAGTATCACAAGCCTCTAACAGGGATTGTCCTAAACTCATGACTCACTCCTCATCCTCCTCATCTCCGTCTCCACCAGAAGCCTTCTTGCTAGCTGCTCTTTGGTTCTTTCTCTTCACTCTTCCAGGACGCCCACCACCAAATGGACTTGTCAATGAAAAATCAATGTGTTTCTGTGAATCCATCCTAACCATAAAAGAAGGGATGTTCACCACCTGCCTTCCAACCCTGCCAGCCCCAAAATTTGTAGGATATGAGCATATTAAGTACATGGCTGCATCATGATAGCTGTATCATCATACTACATGATGAAGGCAGCCAAAATATTTTGAATAAAAGTGTGACAATTTGTTTAACAGCAATAAACTGCAGTTCAAAGCACCGCGTAATCTGTTGTCTACACAACAGATTCTTCAAAACATGGTGGATACATTAGCACTTCGGGAGGATAAAATGTTTTTAAGTCATATTGATGGACAAATAAATAACCTTATAATAACTTTGCCTCTCATCATTCACCCCCAAGATGTAATACCACTCCTTCCTAGGTCATTGCACTCAACATATTCACAGTTTCAAGCCATATGAAAAAGTGTGCCATCATCACATAATTCATCAAATTGCATACAAGTAACACCATGCCTAACACAAGGAACAATTCTGCAATGGCCAGTACTTATCTCATCATGGTCCGAATCAGTGATTGGAACAAAAGTATTTGACCTAGAGCTCATGATTTGTGACGTGCAATGAAACGTAAACCCTAGATAAATAGTAGAACCACCATATAATGCTAAATTATTAAAATCGAGAGAGTAATATGCAAACATCTCACACAAAATGAAACTAAAAGGCACCGTTATTTCCTAACTCTAATAGCAAGTCATATATGCTCACCTGATATGCCTCTGCCTGATAAGCACTCGAGCATGGTGGATGGACTTTGCCATACCAGACTTGAATACAAGTGTCTGCAAGCGGCGCTCAAGGAAGTTTTCCACAGTCAAGGCCAGTACATAATCAAGCTTGTTCTGACTCTCATCCAATAGACCATAGCGGTTCATCCTGCGAAGAAGAGCCTCACCTTCAAAGATCCTGCGTGGGTTCTTCTCATCAAGAGTCAAAAGCATTCTAGCAGCATTACGGATGCGGCTCAATGCATATTGTACTCTCCACAGCTCTCTCTTGCACCGCAAACCATACTCACCCACCAACTTCAGCTCTGCATCCAGTCGCTCCTTCTCATAGGGGCGGCGGGGCTTCTTAAAGGTCTTCCCATCTAAATTTGTTATAATTTGCATTAAAGAACAAGGGAAAATATCAATTATCAAACTTAAAAACACCAGCACGTATCTCACTGAATATATTTAAAGCTAACAAGGAAAGAAGGACTCCTTTGGTTGCCAAAAAACTTTACAATGCTTAATTGAACTTTCAGATACGCGTTGGAGATTTTCTTTCTATTTTATGGAAAACCCGATAATATACAGCTCGAACATCATTTCGTCAGCAACGAAAAGTAACACCATACACCAAAGCAACACAGTTTAGTATTTACTACCGACGCTAACGAAGCCATTATAAAAAGAGTCATTTAAAGCAATACAGAAATAAACCAGTGCAAGAAATCGTTTGTTTTCCAAAATTCTACCAGCAACCAAACAGTACACGCACCAGTTTAAGATAAATAGTAATTAGACCAGATCCAGTAATTTAAGAATCAAGCATAAAAAAATAAAAACAAAAACAAAAACTGCTGCACATCAAACAGATCAAAGTACAAGATATTCACTGAAAATCCTCTGCTTACAAAGCATGAAGAGCTATTACATAAAATTGCTAAACTAATTGCACATATGAATAAATGTACTATAAGAAAAAAAGAGCACACAGACGAAGAGGGAGAAAGATAGAGAAATTACAGTTGCGATAGAAGGAGACGTGCACCATGGCTCTGCTCCGACGGGGCCGTTTCTCTCACAGAGCTTTGTCTCTCACCAGGTTTCAACTCTTGAAAACGAATCTTTATAAGGGACGGAAACCCTAAAACCCCTGGCAAGAGTATGATCTAATGGGCATGGTCTGACTCTCGGCCCGTCACCATCGCAAGTCCGTTTCCGAAGTAGGAAGGCCCATTGGATTAGCCCAAAAGCAATCTTCCTAAAAGTTTAGGAAATTGAAACGGTTCATCATATTTAAAGAATCTTTGTATGGGCGTAATTACAAGTTTATTTTTCTAGATTACAAATAAAGCAAGAAGTCGCTTTCTAACAAGAAACATGGAAAGAAAACAAGTGCTTGCTGTTTTCAATTGTTATCATTTGGAGTTTTATAGGTAACAACTTCTTTTTCATTGTGATTGATAATATGGATCAGATTCTTTCCTTTTTTTAAAAAAAAATAATAATAAAGAAAAATGGATGAGATTCTTCTATCGTCACCTGCACTGCACAAGTATGAAGTACTTCCTCTGCTGACATTGACTCACTTCACATGCACACATACATAAAAATTATTTTAATTAATTATTTATTGATTTTTTGAGGTATGCTTTTCTTGTCCTCACTAGACATCCCAACCGCAATACACAAGGCTCCATTGTCCACCGTGGACTTCATTTTACAGGTCACTTATCTATTATCTTTATTTTTATTTTCATTCAAACCTTTACTTACCACGACACATATATCCTTTCATGAAATAATTTTTTTTAAATAAATAAATGAATGGAGAATAATATAAATTTTAAAAAAAATTATTATTATTATTATGATAAATTATGGTTTGCTTTAATTAAAACACGTGATTTAATTGGGTATTGGTGTTTGAATGCATTGGGATTGACTTCGTATAGGATACAATAATGAAGAAAAAGAAAAAGGAATATGATTACGAGATACGAAATGAGATAAAACTCGAATATAATCATCTCAAATTTGATTTAGAGATAATTATTTTTATTTAGAAATTAATTTTAAAATAGAATGAATTAAAAATAAATATAAATGCTTTTATTATTATACTATTTACTTTATTATAATAAAAAAGAAGATAGGGTATATAAAGAAAGAATCGTATATTTATTTAATTAATAAAGTAAATAATTAAATATAATAAAATTAATATTTATTTTAATAATAAATAAAATAAACAGTGACATGTAACAGTAATACTCAAATCAATGATCGATTTGAAGTTACGTAGAAAGGATTAAATGAATGAAAGTGTGTGTTTTTTTTTAATAATTTGTAAAAAAGAAGGATTAATTTTGTAATGAAAAAGATGAAGCAGAATAGAAGCGTCGGTTGTTGCCAGCCAACCAAAAGCATTTCGTGCATTTGTCCCTTTCTTCAGTTTCTCTCTCTAATTCTCTCACCATTCATTTATTTCTCAGTGTGTTTCAGTTTATAAAATCCTACACTTCAATTCAATTTTCAAACTAAGAATTCCTAATTTCATGCTCTCATCTTTAATCTCTCCTATCCACTGAATCTCAATATCCCACATTCTCATCGCCGTTTGTTCTTCTTCTTCTCGTTTTGTGTGTGTTTTCAAGTTTTGTCCTTCTCAGTTCAGCATTATAAGAAGATAATTTTTCCCCTTTTCCGTTGTTAGAGAGAGTTAGAGAAAATCAGAGAATCACATAAACGCAATAGAGAAAAAAAAAAAAAAACAGAAATGGCGTCTAACATAGGGATGATGGATAGCGCGTATTTTGTTGGAAGGAATGAGATATTGACGTGGATCAACAATAGGCTTCAGCTCAATCTCACTCGCATTGAAGAGGTTCCCTCCTCCTACTCTTTTCTCTTTGTTTATTTCAATTGGGGTGTTGAAACATAAAAATCAAATCGTCGCAAGGGCGCTGCATTTAACCAGTCAAATTGTGGAAATGGGATTCGTGTGATAAGTAACAATATGATCTAGAAATTGTTTATTTTTGTTGTTGGGGATTAGAGTTTAACCTGAAAAACGACTGAAGGTGCGGTTTTTCAAGGCTCAGCTTTGTTAGGCATTAGCAGTACTGGATGTTAACTTCTATGTAGATAACAATTGTCAATATTTATAGCTACCGTCTATCCCACAAACGTAGGAAGCAACATGTTTTCTATTGTTTTTCTAATATACCCTCCTTATATTGTTCTTACCAACTAAAAAAGAAAAGTAGCCTATAGTTTGGGACGGACAAACTAGGGAGGGAGTATTATCGAAAGATGATCTTTCATCTTGGCAAGAACACTCGAATGATTTTTGTAGAATGAACATATTGGATACTGTGGAAATTTGTTCTGGTTAGATTCCATTGGAAGTTTCCTTAGTATAGCAATGCACTTGATGGTAATGAATATTGAGCTAAAATCACATGGAGGTACTCTAATTATTTATTTATTCATTCTTCTTAGAACTAAAGAAGTTCAAGGAATTAAGCATTTTAATGACCACGATATTACTATCTTCAGATTCTATTTTCATTGTGGTCTGATAGAGGATTTGCATTTTTGGTCTCGAGTACCGCAGAAAGTTAAGGGCTAATGTTAATGTGACTTGGGTTGCTATGGTGGCATAACAATCTTGATACTGTCGCAGCATAATTTAGGTGCAATGGTGAATGTAATTTTCTTGTCCTTGTTTGATAGATATGATAATCACTGTCCCATTTTATGAATTTATTTGATGGGTTGTTTTGTCAAAGTTCATGCTGTGCTTATCTTGCAGTTCTGCTTTAAGGATAAACCTGTTGGTGATGATTTATAAAGATTGATGTTCTCTTTTATCAGTATTTCCAATTTGGCCTTTAGAATGTTTAGTACTAGGTGTGAATCAGCTTGTGATAGGACTGTAACATTTGGTTTTATAGGTAACTTTGTCTTTACAGGTGTTTCCATTCAATTGTTGACATGCTTTTCTCCCCAATAAGTTTGTGATTAGGAGTTACTTGAGGTTGAGTTGTTGATATGCTTTTCTCTGGATTTTATATTTACAGATAGTGAAGCTAGTTTTCTAGCTTCTCAGAGTCTTTATATTTGCATGAGACTGGGTTTTAATGATGGTTCTATCATATATATATATTTGGGCTTTTCTGAAATATTTCTCTTAAATTTATTTTCTATCAATCATTTGGATAGGCTGCATCTGGTGCTGTGCAGTGTCAGATGATGGATATGACTTATCCAGGAGTCGTTCCCATGCACAAGGTGACATGATGCTGTCATGTCTTTGTCATTCATATGCACCTTATATTTTGTCAGTTGTTTAATGATGGTATAGCTTTCCCTTGGTGTCTAATGTGGTTATTATAGGTGAATTTTGATGCAAAGACAGAATATGATATGATCCAAAATTACAAGGTTCTGCAGGACGTATTCAACAAATTGAAAATTGAGAAGGTAATTTATTTTCAAATATGAGCTTAATTTATTGCACTTCTTTCATGCATGAACGTTTAAGTGCTCAGTTTCATTTCTAATGCAAAGCACTA
>CAOGCB010735000.1:0-13768 GCA_948266635.1 Cnidoscolus chayamansa
GAATTTATTTGTTAGAGAAACCTCATCCTACATGCCTACTATCACATGTTTTTATTGTAATAAAACTGGTCATTTAATTCATTCATGTCCCATTAGAAAAAGGTCATTGAAAGTAAAAATGATATGGGCACCTAAAGGATCCAGAGATAGTAGCACTAACCTTTAAGGACCCAAAAAGACTTAGGTACCTAAAATCTGAAAATTTGTTTAGCAGGTATGTCTCAAGAATAAGGAAGAATCCAGCAAATGGTGCATTGACAGTGGATGTTCAAGGCACATGACTGGAGAAAAGAAGCACTTTTCAAAGCTCACCTTAAGAAATGAGGGATATGTCAGATTTGGTGAGAAGGGTAAAGCTCAAATAGTTGGATATGGAGCTATTGGCTATCAACCAAGTATTGAAAATGTAGCCTTAGTTGAAGAGCTAAAATTCAATCTTCTCACTGTAAGTCAACTTTGTGACAAAAGTTTCAAGGTAACATTCTTTACCACACACTGTGAAATTATGAACTTAAATGATTTGATACTATTTGTAGCTCCCAGGCATGAAAATATGTATACGCTTTATTTAGATTGTCTTCAGCATAGTAAAAAATGTTTAGTTTCCTTAAAAGAAAATAACTGGTTATGGTACAAAAAGCTTGGACATGCTAGTATGAATCTAATTTCAAAAATATCTAGAAAGAACCTGGTTAAGGGACTACCTAACCTGAATTTTGAAAAAGATCATCCTTAAAAAGCTTGCTCTATAAGAAAACAAACCAGACATCTTCAAAAGTACTAGAACTGCTACATTTAGATTTATTTGGACCTATCACCCTAGTAAGCCTAGGAGGCAAGGCTTATGCCTTTGTAATTGTAGATGATTACTCCAGGTGTACTTGGGTATTCTTTCTTTATCATAAAGATGAAACATTTGAGATTTTTTAGAAATTCTGTAAAAGAGTCAGAAATGAAAAAGAACTCAATATCATCTCACTAAGAAGTGACCATGGAAAGAAGTTTGAAAATAGTATGTTCAGTGAATATTACTCCAAAGAAGGGATTCTTCACTCATTTTCTGCTCCTAGAAACCCCCCCCCCAACAAAATGGTATGATTGAGAGAAAAAAACAAAACCTTGCAGGAAATGGCAAGAACTATGTTAAATGAAAATAACCTCCCCCAAGTACTTTTGGGCAGAAGCTGTTAGCACAGCCTGCTACATAATGAACAGAGTTATCATTAGGGTTATCATAAAGAAAACTCCTTATGAACAGTGGAAAGGAAAGAAGCCTAATATTTCTCACTTCCAAGTTTTTTGCTGCAAATGCTACATCTTAAATAGCAAGGATAACTTGGAGAAATTTGATGCAAAATTAGTAGAAGGTATATTCCTAGGTTACTCCATAAATAGTAGAACTTATAAGGTATTTAACAGAAAGAGTTTGACTATTGAAGAATCTGTCAATGTTGTCTTTGATGAAACAAATCCCACATTAGATAGAAACGACTTAGCTAACAATGAAATAGAAGAAATATTTAGCAAGCTAAAATTAAACATAGACAGAGAAAATGAAATTAGCCCCAAGACACAAGACACTGCAGCAAGTGAAACTGTGAACTTAAATGATCAAACACACATAGAAAATTTACCAAAATAGGAACATAAACTTACAGAACTGGAAATAGATGAACCACAACAGAGTGACCTTCCCCAAGAATGGAGATTCCACAAAGATCACCCTAGATATGACATATTAAGAGAACCATCACAAAAATTAATGACCAAAAGTCAACTCCAAAAATTTCATGGAAACATTGCATTTGTCTCACTTATAGAACCTAAAACTTTTGAAGAAGCCAAATTTGATGAATACTGGATCCTTGCCATACAATAGGAACTGAACTAGTTTGAAAGAAACAAAGTCTGGAAACTAGTCCCTAAACCCAGAAATTGTTCAATCATAGGTACTAAATGGGTGTTTAGAAACAAAATGGATGAACTTGGAAATATAACCAGAAACAAAGCTAGGTTAGTGGCATAAGGCTACAATCAAGAAGAAGGAATAGATTTTGATGAAGCATTTGCACCAGTAGCAAGACTAGAAGTAATTAGAATGCTATGTGCATATACATGCTATAGAAATTTTTTATTATACCAATTGGATGTTAAAAGTACATTCCTAAATGGTTACATAGAAGATGAAGTTTATGTAGCTCATCCCCCAGGTTTTGAAGATCCCATACATCCTGCCTATGTGTTTAAACTTGACAAAGCTCTCTATGGGCTGAAACAGGCTCCTAGAGTATGAGAGATTAAGCAAATTTCGATTAGAAAATGGATTTAGAAAAGGAAAAGTGGATACAACCTTGTTCATAAAGAATCACAAAGTTGATATACTTATTGTGCAAATTTATGTTGATGATATTATCTTTTGGAGCTACTAATGAAAATCTATGCAAGAAATTTTCTAAGCTAATTCAGGTAGAATATGAAATGAGCTTAATGGAAGAACTTACCTACTTTCTTGGACTAAAGATCAAACAAACAAGTGATGGAATCTTCATAAATCAGTCTAAGTATATCAAGGACATGCTAAAGAAGTTCAAAATGGGAGAATTAAAGAGCATAGGCACTCCAATGAACACCAACATCAAGCTGGACAGAGATGAGAAAGGTAAAGAAATTGATTAAAGATTATACAGAGGTATGATTGGATCCCTTCTTTATTTGACTACATCCAAACCTGACATTCATTTCAGTGTGTGCTTATGTGCTAGATTTCAATCTTGTCCAAAAGAGTCACACATGACTACTATAAAAAGAATTTTCAGATATCTTGTAGGCACAATCTCTGTAGGACTATGGTATCCAAATGAGAAAAACATAAGAATTATAGAATATAGTGACTCTAACTTTGCTGGAAGTAGATTAGACAGAAAAAGTACCTCAAGAACATGACAATTCCTTGGTTTTGCTTTAGTTTCTTGGCATAGTAAGAAACAGTCCTTGGTTGCCTTATCAATTGCTGAAGCTGAATATGTTGCAGTAGGCAGTTGTGTTGCTCAAATCTTATGGATGAAGCAACAATTATAGGATTATGGAATTAAAGAGAGTTGTATACCAATCAGATGTGACAACACAAGTGCCATAAATTTGTTAAAAAAATCATGTTCAGCATTCTAGAACCAAACATATTGATATTAGACATCACTTTATAAGAGACCATGTACAAAATGGAGATATCATATTAGAATTTGTGAAGATAGAAAACCAACTTGCTGATATATTTACCAAACCTTTAAGTGAAGAGATATTTTGTAGGATAAGAAGGGAACTAGGAATGTTTGAATTACAAAATATGGATTGATTTTGAAATAATTGAAGATACATAATTCTTTCAAGTATTTACAGCAACTGAACTTCTTTTGATATGACTCATGATTGCTACTATATGAATTATGGATTATGACTGTTGCTATGTGGTAGAAAAGTAATAACATGAAGTTAGCTAGAAAACCAGGTAAGCTAAAATCATCATGAATGATTTTAGCCAGCTAATTTCAAAAGTAGCGAAACTAAAATTCAAAATTAGCTTAGTAAGACCTCAAAATTAGTGAGACTGGTTTTGGAAACGCTTTTAATTTCAGAAAGAAGAGAAGGCAAAAGGATGGATAATATGATTCAAAAATGACAATCATGTCCTTATCTAACTTAGCTATAGAAAACATGAAACAAAAGGGCAGTTGTGGAAATTCCACTTCTTTCTCAAAGTGGAAAAGAAGTCAATTCATATTTAAAAGCCATACTTGAGAATCTGAACGACACACTTCTTTGGTTTCATAAAATCCATCTCTCGCTTTCATACTCTGCTAGGGTTTCAATTAGTTCTTCTTAGCCTTTCCTAAAGAAAACCAAAATCTAAGAAATGGCCCACTCGAAGAAACCTGCCATGAGGGACAAAAGGACATTGCATTATTACAACTTCTTATATGACTCAGAGGCTACTACGAAAAACTAGAACCCAGCAAATGAAGAAGTGAAAATCTTTGAACCTGCAAAGCCTCCTGTCAAGAAAGCAAAACTGACAAACAAACTAGTTGCAATGAGGTCTTTTTTTATCCTAAGGTACATACTTTGGACCGCCTTTGAACTAGTTAGTTTTGGGTTGCTAGATTTATTTAAAGCTCAGGGTTGGGAAAGACTGGTTAAAATGAAGCAGGATTACTATCTTGAACTTGTTCAAGAATTCTAAAAAACCCTAACTCCTTCTGACAGTGAGAATGAACTCACAACTAGTATAAAAGGAAAATTGTATTATGTGAGAGTTCAGGACCTTAGTGAAGCCTTAGAGATCCCAAATGAAGGAAACCATGTAGGATCCTTTAAGGATGTAACAAAACTGAAGGAATAAAATGAAATGGACTTCAAGGAATCCTTGTTTCCTGCCATAGATGTGTCCTTTGATAAACTGCCTATGCTTCATTTCCATCAACATATTAAAATCCTCCACTCAATGATCATTTATTTCCTTTATCTAACAAAATGGATTGGTGCATTCTATGGCACCTAATCCACAAAAGAACCCTGAACTTGGCTTTCCTAATTTTTAAGTGTATCCTCAAGAGCTGTACTATGAGAAGTCTACCCTATGCAATGTTCCTTACACCTCTATTTGAGAAATTAGGGATAGACTTGAGTAATGAAGAAAAAGGTACACAACTCCTTATCCTTAGAGAAACTACAACACTAAGCAAAATGTTAAGAAGTATGTGGAAAAGAAAGATGATGAAAAGAAGGATGATAAGGGAAAGGAAAAGGAGGGTAAAGAAAAAGGAGAATCTAGCAAGTCAAGAACATAAAAGGAAAAAGTGAGTGAAACTGTGATTGATCAAAGTTTAAAAATGTTGAATACTATGAAAAGCATTATTAATCTTGTGTTGGAATCCCTAAAATTAGCATTGAAACTTCAAACTGAGGCCTTAAAGTTTAAGAACCAGACCAATGAAGCTGTTAAGGAACAATTAAACAGAATTGAAGGGAAACTTGACAGGTTTCTTACAATGACCATTAGCACAGGAGAATAAGAACATGTAGAGAAAGAAAAAGAACAGAAGAAGACTCAGTAGGAAACCTCAAGATGTCATCAAGATCAGGATGAACCAGGAAGTGAGGAAGAACTTGAAATGCCTCCCATTCCTAAGAATCCTAAAATTCTTGAAGTTCTTGTACCTGAAGTCAATCCACCAGCTCCTTCTTTCGCTCTCAAAAAGAACAAGCCACTAGTTGCCTCCAAGACTACTGCACCTCTACAAAGAAGTGCAAGACATGGTCTTAGGACCGTGAAAGTCTGGAGACACTGGAAGTGCTACCAATCCTCTTGATGTTTGAATGTTCACCAACTTGTTTATTTACTGTTTACTTACAGAACAATTAGTTTCTTTTTATATATGCTTAAAATGTTTAAGGATTTCTCTATCTGTTGAATATTTAATATATGTACTACATTGAATGCTTAATGAATCATTTGAATCTTTTTGAAAATTCTTTTATGTCTCATCAGATTGTGAGTTGATCATTGACTTGTGCTACATTGTTAGTTTATGAATGTGCAAAAATATCCTACTCCATGACATTATTTTTCTAGCCCCTATCTTCTTTTTGCATGATGACAAAAATGGGGAGAAGGATCATGAAAAGAAAATTGTGAACAATGATGAAGTATGAACAAAGATGCTTTTATGATGCTGTAAATAAATGTTGTTTGGTTGGCATAAATGTTGTGATGATTAATGTTTTCATAATAGTACATGAAATTCGCCTGATTAGCTTGTTTGAAAATGATTTATGCTAATATTCTTATGCTATTCTTATGCTGATAAGAATATTGAATGAAATTAGATATCTAAAAATTGGCTTATTTAGAATGTTGAATGAAATCACTTGCTGTCGTGATTTGTTGAGAAGTCATATGGTGTGTCTATGACTTACATTTTTCACAGCAAAATGAAATTAGCTAAAGTTTATAATGACTGAAAAGGTTACATGAAATTAGCAAAGAAACAGGACGAAGACAGGATATGTGGTTCAGGGGGAGTTAAATCATTGCACGAACTCAGGGGAAGTATTCCCTAAAAAATTTTTGTCTTCTATATGAGAATGTTTATGTTGTTTTACGTTACAAATTTTTCATGAGATCATTAAGTTTTGTTATCATCAAAAAAAGGGGAGATTGTTGACCCCATAAGGAGAAAACTAATTTTGATGATTACAAAACTGAATGAACCAAACTAACAAATTGCTCAAGTATTTCAGAATGTATAAATAGCAAAGACTAAAGAAAAAGACAAATGGATGACATGAAATTCAAGGCAAGAAGAAATGAAGAACAAGTTCAGTATAGGCACAAACATGTAAGAGAAGTGAGTTTTGATTTACCAAAGAAAAATGTATCTTTCATAAAAAGCTTTCAAAACCAAAGTTCAGAGCATATTTTTGGATTCAAGTAAAATCACCTTTTAAGCAAAATTAGTCAAACTAATTTTATGACTACACTCTCCTATTTAATATATAAAAATGAAATTAGCCAACTCGGTTTTCAAAATTAGCACACTACTTTTAAAATTAGCTAAACTATTTTCAGACTCAAAATATTTTTAGCTAAGCTAATTTTGAGCGAAGCCTGAACTGGATCCTGATAGAAGTACAGATTGCACAGTCTGCATAGACTGTACGACCATCTGCAAGATTCCAACGACTAGAAATCTAGCCGTTGGTGACCCTTTGGTTCAGAAATTTTCAAAGCTCATTTTCACCTATAAATAATTGCATTTACTTCATGTTTTGGCTAATGAATGCAAGACTTATTGAGAAATTTCTAAGCAAAAATTTCAACATTTTTATAAGCATTCATTGAAAGCTTCATTGGCAAATTTTCTCTCTCTTCTCATAGCATTCAGCTATAATTTATTGCAAAAGAGAGTGATTTATTTTTTTATCTTAAATTTCAATCAAGAAATTTATTCAAGTGAGGATACATCACTTGAAAGAGGTTGTTAAGCACCTTGGAAGCTTAAAGAAGTTTGAAGGGGAATCAAACTTGGAAGAGGTTTTCTAAGCACATATGAAGCTTGGAAGAATTGTAAAAGGTTTTATCTCTTACCTGGGAAAAGAGATTGATAGTGAAGTGGAACTCTCAAGGAGAAGCTTGAGAAGAGTAGACATAGGCCGAAGTTAGCCAAACCACTATAAACTATTGTGTTTGAATTCTCTTAACCTTACTCTCCTTTGATTGATTGCTTATTAATTTCTCTAAAATCATTCAAATGAGATTTATTGAAGTTTGATTGCTTATCCTTGAGAATAGATTAAAACAGATTTGAAATTAGCAAACAAGAGTACCTAGCTAATTTTAGCTGAACAGTAGCATGAACAGTAACCGTCCTACAAACAAAAATTAGCTAAGCTAAATTTACCCTTTACTATCCTTAGTTGACCAAAGCTGCATGCATAAACTAGAATTGTATTCACATTACAAATACTTAGTCACCTTCTATACACAAGTTTAGAGCAATAACTTAGAAATTCAAGAAAAATCAAAAAATGACCAATTCACCCCCTCTTGGTCACTCAAACTTGGGACAACATGTTCACTCTAGTGCCACAAAAATTTATCAAGATTTAAAGAAACTCTATTGGTGGCCTGCATTGAAAAGGGAGATCACCATGTTCGTATCGTTGTGTGAGGTGTGCTAGAGGGTCAAGTTGGAGCACCAAAAGCCAGCAGGGATGCTGAACCCACTAGTGATCCCAAAGTGGAAGTGGGAGCACATCTATATGGATTTATAATTGAACTGCCAATGAGTTCCAATAGATGTGACTCCATATGTGTAATAGTTGATAGACTCACGAAGTTGGCGCACTTCCTACTAGTAAGAATTGGGTACTCTTTAGACAAATTGACACAAATTTATATGGAAGAGATCATTAGATTGCATGGTACACCTGTATTTATAGTATTTGATAGAGGACCCCAGTTTACCCCACGGTTCTGGAAAAGTCTGTAGAATGCTATGGGAACACAACTAGATTTTAGCATAGCCTTTCATCCACAAACAGATGGACAATCAAAGAGGACCATTCAGACTATAGAGGATATGCTTTAGATGTGTGTGTTGGATTTTAGAGGTTCTTGGAAACAACATCTACCATTGGTGGAATTTTCTTGCAACAACAACTACCATTCAAGCATAGGAATGGCTTCGTATGAGGCTTTGCAAGGAAGTGTAGATCTCCTATATGTTGGGAAGAAGTCGAAGAACGTACATTGGCTGAACTTGAAATTGTGGAAGTCACCAATAGGGTGATTCCTATAATTATGGAAAGACTGAGGACCACAGTCAGTAGGCAAAAGAGTTATGTTGATGTCAGACAGAAGTAGATAGTGTTCTAAGAGGGGGACATGGTATTACTAAAAGTATCTCCTATGAAAAGAGTGGTTCGTTTTGAAAGGAAGGGTAAGTTGGCACCTAGGTACATCGGACCCTACAAAATAGTACAAAAGTTAAGTGATGTTACCTACAGGCTAGATTTACGTTCTTCCATGGAGAGGATTTATCCTATTTTCCATGTATCTATGCTGAGGAAGCATGTGTCAGATCCTAGCAAGGTTCCCAGAGAGCCATAATTTGAGGTTATAGATAATCTCACATATGTAGAGCAATCTGTCAGGATTCTGGACACAAATATCAAGAAATTATGGAATAAGGAAACAAATATAGTCAAAGTACTGTGGAACCACCATAATATTGAAGAATGTACTTGGGAAACCAGGGAATCCATGGTTGACTAGTACCCCCACCTGTTTGACCATTAAGAGCTATAATAGAAAGTATTTAGCTTATATGTAATGTAAACGATGTAAAGTACGTTATGTTATGTATATTTCATGTTATGTTCTATGTTATAGGTATGTATGTTGAACATTCAGGGATGGATGTTCCTAAAAGGGGAAAGTATGTAACACCCGACACATCTCCGACATCAGATTTTGAATTTCAATTAGAATATTCATGGAATATTCAAAAACCAAGCCGAAATAGTGTTTAGGAAGTAAAATGTTAAGTTATAAAAGTTAAAGGACTAAAATGTAAAATGCAAGGACTAGAATGAACAAATGAAAAAATTTAGAGACTAAAAGTGAAGTTTGGCTAGGGCTAACCTGAAAAGTCAAGTTCGACCGCCAAACCTATGTTTGCTACCTCCACTATAAATAAAGGAGGCAGCTAGCTAATGGAAAGTTTTTGGAAGCTTCAAGTTTCTCTTCTTTTCCTCTCAGTTTCTATAACCTCAATAGAAAACCTAAGTGAATTGAAACAAGAAATCAAGGATAATTGAAGTAAATTTGAAAAGAAAAACATTAGAGCAAAGACAGAAGGAGAATTAAAAGAAAATAGAGAAGTGTAATCTGAATCTCTAGCAAGATTCGAAGGCTTCAATCTAGGTTAGTTATGGGTTATGGGTTATGGGTTATGAATGATGAATTAATGATAGAATTGATGCATGCAAAAATGGATTAAGTAAACTTTATGTTAATTGAAGAATTATGAGAAAAATGGATAAATGACCAAATGATGAACAAAAATGATTGTCTGCATGTTAGAAAGTGTTTGAATTATGTTAGAAATGTACTAGAAGAATGGATGAGGGATTGCACGTTAAGAATGGTAGAAAAATCAAAAGTTAAGAAGTGATGGAAAATGCATGTAAATGATGAATTGATGAATTCGTGCATTTAAAATGTTGTTAGCTAATTTAAATGATGATGATGGAATGTTTTAGAAATAAATTGAGGTTGAGTTGCAGGTTTTAGGCATGAAAATCATGCAAGAACCCAGCTTTTGATTATTGTCAAAACTAGAGCTGGCAATTCGTGTTAGCGGGTCATAAATGTGGTGTCAACATACACCTATAATATTAAAATAACTAACCCGAACACGACCTATTTAATTAATCATGTCAAGATGTTCAACCCTAACCTGGATATGTTTATTAAACAGGTTAAACGAATTGACACGTATAATCCGTTTAAATACTTAAGTTATTATTATATCATATAACACGATAATACACATTTAATCTATTTCAATAAATAGTTATTTTAGCCTCATAATACAATTCATTTAACAAGTTAAAACAAATTAAAATTAAATAGTGTTATTTAAATATACTATTAATATCTATATAACTATTATTTAAATCTAAATATTTATAAATCAACTAAATTTACATATATTTATATGAAATAAAATGGATGAAATGATTTATACTTTACAAATGGATGTTTAAGATTAAAATATTACTATTTTAAATAAAATTTAATCATCTAACAAATTTAATTTAAATAAATAAATCATAACACCTATAACATATTTAAATGAATCAATATAAGATATGTTAATTATTAATCTATTTAAATAAATAAGTCATTGTGGGTTTAGTCGGGTTAAGCAAGTCAACCCGTTTAGACCTGCATTTTTATCATGTCATAAATAGGTTGACCCGTTTATGATCCAAACTCATTTAATATAAACTCAAACCCACTTAACTATGTGTTGTGTCGTATCTTGTAAAAGAGTCGTGTCAAAAATTGCCAACTCTAGCCAAAACTCAAGTTCAGTTGCCTAAATGGAGTTTAGGCTGCCGAAACTGGAAAGTAACTCAAGGGAAGGAATGAAGTTCAGCTTCGGCAGCCAAAGGTGAGACTTTCGACCGCCAAACCTAGTGACAAAGGTGACTAGTGGCAGCCGAACCTGCAGCCGACAGTGAGATTTTCGTCTTTGTAAGGTTGACCTTGGCCGCCAAACCTATTGCCAAAAGTCCCTTGTTCAACGATTTTTAACCTAAATTAATAAGATTAATTATGCTATGTTCTATGGAGGTTTATGGGATGTTTTAAGTATGTTCTTAAGTCTATGTTTAGTCTGTAATTAAAGTCCAAAATATACGATCTGACCTTGAAAATCAGGGACAGTAGTGACGAATAGAGGATTCATCAATTATGCTTAAGTTTCCAAGTGAGTAAATATGAACTAAAATGTTTTTATGATTACAGAAACTTATGTTTTAAGGCATGCTCAAGTATCACGGCTATTCCAGATTGTTTTGCATTAGATCACGAGATATACTGCTTGCATTGATTAAATATTATGTGAAAGGTAGTTTAGACGACCTATGATCTCGTATGTTATGTTAATGATGACTATGGATGATATCCTAGGTTTATCCCTTCATGTATGCTATGTTGTCTGCATTGGCATGTACTTCGATATGTACCACGGACTATCCCTTGGAAGTAACACTAGAGTGATTACGATATTCTAGGGGATATCTATATTTATATTACGATATGGTAAGACCCAAATGGCCGAAAGGAGCTTCTGGGTGCATATTTATGTTTCAGATAGTTCTCAGAAGATGGCTATGCCAACTAGAACTTACCCAGGGATCTTGGTGACAGTATTACCTAAAGTGAAATATTTGACGATGTTGCATGTTTACGAGTACAAAAGTATGTTTTATGATTATGTTTTCTATATTTGCTCACAAAGCTATTTCAAAATAGCTTACCATTTTCTATGCTCCCATCCCATCCCCAATTTCCAATCCAGTTTTTCACAAGTGTGCAAGACGTACCGGAAAACATCGAGTAGCTCGGATGTGATATCATGACGTAGTTATGTATGTGTTGCCCCTAGGATGTGTAAATGTTAAAGAATATGTTTTATAATCTCATGTATTAATTAAATGTTTATGTTAGGATTTTTGGTACTTATGTTTATGTCCACAATGATGATGTGTACGGGTATAATATAAAACACCTATACTGGGAATTTAAATATTCTTTAAGTTAATATTATACTAAAAAACTTTTATATGCATGAGATTATGTGTTGATAATAATGCTTATGTTAATGTTAATGTTTACGGCTTGTTAGGATTTCGGTCACCTCCGGATGGTTGAGATTCTAATGCTGGTAGCAGTCTGGGAAGGCAGGCTATTACAGTCACACCTAGAACAAACAATACCTTGAACATGATCATAAATCAAAGTAGATGTGTGAAGCTAATTCTAGCTTGGAATGAAGAATTTGAGGTTCATGAAGGTCCTTGCAAATTTGTAGTTTCTTTAGAGAAGAATACTTTCACATGTAGGTGGTGCGACATCTCTAGATTGCCATGTAAACATGCAACTAGAGCCATAGGTTACAAAAAGAGAGATATAACTTATTATCATCATGAATACTATCACATGGAGACATATCTAAAGGTTTATTAAGATATATCTAAAGGTTTATTAAGATACCATTCATCCAATTCTAGAGAAGAATATAGAACTAAATGATGAACACCCACTAATGGTGCCACCCCCACTTAGAAGGCAACCAAGCAGGCCAAGAAAAGCAAGGAAAAGAGAAGAGGGAGAGCCAAGGCCTACATCAAAAAGGAGAAGAAATGCAACAGTGATTTATGCTAGGTGCAAGCAACTTAGCCACAATAAGAGGACATGCCAATATACTCTAGAGGGAGTACGGATTTAACTAAGCTTTCATATTTTTTTTATTCAATCATTTTTGTATGCATTAAACTATTTGATTAAATGCATGCCATAAAAATTTCTAAAGGAAGAAAGGAAAAACAAAGTATACCTGCAACTAACTAAGAGGTTCCAACAATAGTAGAGGTGCAAGCTCAACAGTCTCAACAATCAAGGGTATGAACTACAACATGTCTCAAGATTGAAGAAGCCAATAGATGCACTGAAATATTGATAATTATACTTATTTTTGTTATTATCTTTTAGACAGTGTACTTTGCTAAGTTTGATTGTAAAATTTTGCATAGATGGTGGGGAGATTTGGAACTTTTTGTTCTTTTTTGTTGTAAAAATATATGCACAGAATGTGAAGTTGATTACTACTGGTTTTGATGGTTTGGTATACGATAATGTAATAGAATTATTTCTTATTAATGAAATATACTCAACAGTTTGGTCCTTATATTAAGGAAATATCAATTGCTTAGTCCTTATCATTTCAAATAAAAAAAAAACTATTATGTCCCTATTTAATAAAATAACATATTATTAAGTCATTACATTATTAGAACTATATCTAAATGCAAAAAGGGACATCAAATTTAACCATTGTACATCAAATAAATTGCATTACAATGACAAACATTATATTTCTCTATTCTATTTGCTCTTTATGCCAATAAGAGCCAAAACAAAAATCAAAACTACTACAATTATCTTCAGCTGATCCAACATTATTTCAACCTTTTCTATCTTCTTATGAATCATTTTTTGTTTATTATTCAGATTCAATAGCTCTTCTCTGATCTCATTTACCATTCTTGTATATGCTGCTTGGATTTCTTGTGGATTATTAATGCGACTTTGTGTTGTTGAGCTTGCATGTGTAATAGGAACACACCACCCATTCCAACTCCCACATATATTGTCATGGCAATAATAGTATGACCTATTAGAATTTTTCTCTTGACTCAAATATCCTAATTCTAGCCCTTTTCCCGCACCTACAATTCATGTCCAATAGCCTACCATTCCATCCACTCACATTATCTGTGACACCCCTTGCCGGTTCCCGAGTTAACCGCCGGTTACCCCGTTCCCCAGTTCGGTTAGCCACATTGACGGTCTCAAACCACCTGTTAATTAACCGAAGCCACATATACTTATAATTGAAATTACAACCAAATTGAA